>JAJTUV010004370.1:0-21701 GCA_021653895.1 Mastomys natalensis
GTGGACAGCATGGCAGGCAACTGGTAATTCCTATTTCAAAAAAAGCATGTAGTCATTGTCTGTATAGAACAACAGTACCCTGGGGACATGTACATCGAGGACAATGTGAATAAACTGTAACCCTGGTATCAAAAGACTCAGACTAGTGTAAAAGAAGCCAGACTCTACAGCCAGAAAAATCTGTTTCTTAGAAGCTGTGTGACCATGAGAAGTCATTGACTAGAGCTTCAATGTTTTTCTTATCAGAATTTAGGACCAGTGAGTTGGTTCCCTGGGTAAAGATGCTGGCTTGCTGCCATGTCTGAAGACCTGATTTTGGTCCCCAGGATCTACATGGTAGAAAGAGAGAGCCATCTTCCACAAGTGTTCTCTCTGTATGCGTGCAGTGGCATGTGCACCCCACCTGATATGTGTTTAAAAAATAGGCTGAGAATTTAATCTGATGGTTCAAAACAATAGCTCCTAGTAGGTACTCCTAAGAAGTGGTAGCTATTATTTTGTTTAACTACCACACTCTTAAATCAAGAGTCCTCACATTCCACCAACATAGACTTTCTGGTGTTACATTTTTTTCTGCTAAACAGAATGGATGAAGTTAGGTTATATTATTAGGAATACGAAATGGGAACAGGTGTGGTGGTGTAATCTTAGCACTTGGGAGGTAAAGGCTGAAAGATTGTTGAATTCAATGCCATCCTTGGCTACATATTGTGTGTGAGGCAGTCTGACCTACATTAGACCTTGTCTCAAAAACCAAAAGAGCAAAAATGGAAGAAAAAAAGGAGGGGGGTGTCCTAAGGAGGTCTCAGCCAGAGTTGCCAAATTAAGAACAATAGAAGGAACAAATTATTCTGAAATGTATAGAAGTCAGTTAGGTTCCTGCACCCCAGGCAAACATAAAACAACTATAATTAAAGTTAAAATTAGTAGGGCAGCTCATGGAACTCTCACATCAGAGACCTGCCTTCCAATACCTTCCCCACCCCAAGGGAACAATACAGTACAATTGGGAGAAAACCAATTTCCACTGGGGAGGTGATGCAATATAATCTAGATTTTAATCTTTCTCCTTAAGGAGGGCTGCCTAAGGGACTAGTTTCTCCCCTGATTGAATCTTAGCATGGATGAGAAGAGTGTTCTAGTCACAAACGACAGGTACCAGAATGTCCAGGAACACTAGGTGGCGGTCCAGGACCATGGATTAGTGTAGCATCTTTGCAGCTGCAGCATCACAGGCAGACATTGGGGCTGGATGAGGGGAACCCTGTGCTGGAATGCAGCAAAAATGTTGTCCCTCACAAACCCAGAAAGGTTGCAGAAAAGGCTTGAGAGATGTCCAGAAACTCTATCCAGAACGAACAGGTAAACTGTTCTCTGTACAACACCAGACTACAAAGTTCTGGAGAAGTGACAATTACTCCAGATGCTGAAATTCTAACAAACCTAAGATGACAATAAACAGGTGAATATGATGCACTTAAAGTCTTTTTCAGCCTCTTCTCTCTTCTCCCTCCCTCCCCCCCGCCCCGTCTGTCTGTAAGTCTCTATATCTCTCTGTCTCTCTGTCTTTGGCTAGCTCACTATTGCACCTCCCCCCAGCTCTTTCTCTGCTTTTTAACTTTCTTCTTTCTTCTCTCTTCTCCTTCTTCCTGTGAGACAAACCCAAGGCCTGCCACATAGTAGGCAAATACACTGAGTTATACTCCAGCTCCAAAACAATAAATGCAACCTCTAAAACCAGAACTTAAAAGGGGGAAAAATAGCCGGGCGGTGGTGGCGCATGCCTTTAATACCAGCACTTGGGAGGCAGAGGCAGGCGGATTTCTGAGTTCGAGGCCAGCCTGGTCTACAGAGTGAGTTCCAGGACAGCCAAGGCTACACAGAGAAACCCTGTCTCGAAAAACCAAAAAAAAAAAAAAAAAAAAAAAAAAAAAAAAAGGGGGTGGGGGGAAATAAGTCAGATATGAATTGTTTGTTGGACAATACAAATAACCATCATGATGGTGCTCAATGAATTAGAGACACAAAATAAATAAAATCAGAGAAATGATATATGGACAAGAAGAGACTATTAACATAGAAATAAAGACTATGACCAAAACTACAGAGGGAGGAATTCAGGGCTACCACTCTAAACTTGGCCAAACTTGGCCATAGTGGGGGGATCATAGGCAATGTGGGGGTTACTGTACTGCAGCTGTTTTGCTAACTGGTAATATTGTCAAGTAGCCTCCTAAACATTTCTATTTATACCATAGACGTGTGCTGCCTTCAACCTTGACCAAAGAAGCCTCTTTCTGCAGTGGGCAGTGGTCAGATCACTGGGAGTCCAAGGCCAGCCTGGACTACAGAGTGAGAGGCTGCTTTAAAAAAATAATAAATTCTGAAACAGCAAAAAGAAAGAAAGAGCCGGGCAGTGGTGGCACACGGCTTTAATCCCAGCACTTGGGAGGCAGAGACAGGCGGATTTCAGAGTTCGAGGCCAGCCTGGTGTACAGGGTGAGTTCCAGGACAGCCAGGGTTACACAGAGAAACCCTGTCTCGAAAAACAAAAAAAAACAAACAAAAAAACAAAAAACAAAAAAAAAAAAAAAAAGAAGAAGAAGAAGAAAAAGAAAGAAAGAGAGAGAAAGAAAGAAAAAGAAAGTCTGTCATTTGCCACAATATGGTTGAACACAAGGGCTGTTGTGCTAAACGATAACAAGTATTGCATGACCTAGCTTCCAGGTGGATTCTAACTACAAACTAGTATTGAACTCACAGAAACAGAAGAGCATGGTGGCTTAAGGACCAAGGGACAGAAGTAAGTGGATGGATGCTAGTCACGCCATACAAAGGTGGTTAGCTAGGAGGAATATATACAAGAGTTCTAATATGTAACCTAGTGATAAGACATTGTAATAACAACGTTATACACATCTGAAAATTACTGAGAGTACAGTTTTCGTTTTTATGTTTTGGAGACAGAATCTGAGTATACAGCACAGACGGGCTCAAACAGGAGATCCTCCCACTTAAGTTTCCTGAGTGCTGGTGTTACAGTCATGGATACTATGTCTATCTCTGAGAGTAGATTTTAAATGTTCTTACCATGCCTCCTCAAGAATGTAAAGTCATAGATATCTTCACTTAATATTTTCCAAATCGGTACATGTATACAGTTGCATTGTATATCATAAATAAATATAATTGTAGTGGACATCAAGAATAATACATTTAAGGCTTGGTATGATGGCATATGCCTTTAATCTCAGAATTCAGGAGGTAGAAGCAGCAGGCAGAACTCTGAGTCCAAGGGTAGCTTACTCTACGTAGTAAATTCCAGGACAGCCAAGGATACACTGTGAGACCTTGTCTTTTTAAAAGGGGGATTAGAGGGGACTGGAGAGATGGCTCAGAGGTTAAGAGCACTGACTGCTCTTCCAAAGATCCTGAGTTCAATTCCCAGCACCTACATGGTGGCTCACAACCATCTGTAATGAGATCTGATGCCCTCTTCTGATGTGTCTGAAGATGGCTACAATGTACTTATATACACAAAGTAAATAAATACATCTTTCAAAAAACGGAATTACAAAAAATAATTCAAAATAAATAAAAAATAAAGCTGGTCTATGGGAAAAAAAATCCTTCAAACCAGTGGTTCTCAACTCGTGGATTATGACCTCTTTGACAACCCTCTATCTCTAAAAATATTTACATTATGATTTACAACAGAGCCATAAAATTACAGTTAGAAAGGAGCCATGAAAACAGTTTTATGTTTGGAGGTCACTATAACATGAAGAACCGTATTAAAGGGTCACAGCCTTTAAGATTGAGAACCACCGTTTCAAATGTTGGAATGGAACATGTATACCCAAACTCTGCTGAAGCGCTTGACTCCTACGTACTCTAGTACATAGGGCACAAATGCAGTTTTGACTCTTGTCTGAAGAGGTCATCTCATATCTGAAGAATCTGTATCTGTCCACAGAAACTAGAAATCTTTCAGAGCTCTGGTGATCCTTGTTAGAAATGGCAGCATAAGCCCTGTTCTCTCATTAGTCCCTAAAACGGCTCATGAGGAGTTTCAGCATTTTACCATATGAGCTCCAGGGCGTCCCTCTTTATGTTTAGGTGGGACTACAGAAGGCCTGTGAAGGTATAAGTAGATGTTTAAGGGTGTTGTATACATGAAGGTAGAAGGAACATGATGTTGAACAAGACAAAACATTGATGGGGGCTTGTACTCAAGTGGTATAATATCAGTGGTTTTGTTTCAGGGGTTAAGGGAGCTTCTTGCAGCCTGTTCAAATAGTGGCCTGAAATATTGCCCAAAGGTGATTTATTCTAAATCAAGAACAAATCTCAGGTCTTGGCCTACTCACAGAAAGACATCTGAAGCCGAAATGAGACTGCAATGTTACAGTGAATTAATTGACTGCAAAGAACTGTTTGGCCACCTCAGCAGGCCCTGAGGACATGACTTTGTAAATGATTTCCTAAGGAGAGCCCAGGCACCTCTCTAGTGACTGTTCTGTTTGCCAGAAGCTTCTGTGGCTTTGCTCCAGAGGAAGAACCACGTATGCTACACTGGAAAATGATTACTCTGTTCACTGTCGCCCCAACCTTTGCCAAATGGTCCAGTGATCAGTTTCTGATGTAATGGTGAACTGTAAAGGTGGGTGGACTATTCTGGTTTCTCCAGAGAAATAGAATCAAGACATATGATTCTATTTGATTCTATATGATTCTCCAGGGAAATAGAATCAAGGCATATTCTGGGTGTCAGGAATCAGAGACAGTCTGTCTGTAGGTTCATACTGAGGAGCCTTCCAAGTCTCCTCTGAGATCTCTAAAAAGGGGACCCCCACTCTGCCTTGTAGAGTTCCCACCATGCTGTCTGCCTACCTATGGTGTTGGGGCTGATCCTTGCTCAGGCCCTGGCTCTGCTACCAGTTGTCTGTATGTCCATGGCATTAGAAATTCTCTTAATAAACACAATACTCAAAAAGACGATCTGCCATAGTATCCCCCCAGTCATGAACCCCCAAAGCCAAGACCTTTTACTTAGCAGACTGGATGACTCCAACACATGCCAAGAAAATGCTACAGTTTGAATGTGTCCCTTGAGTTTCACTTCCTAATGCAACAGAGGTGAGAGGTAGGACTTGACAACTTTTTTGTGGTGCTGAAGATAGATAGAGCTGCGGGCCTTGTACAAATGAGAAATGTCTCCAGACAAGAGATATAGTGCTTCTAAGATGTGATTATATCATGAGGGATCTCCTTTCATGGATAGATTGTCATTGTTACAGTGAGTTAGTAATCACCAGAACAGGTTTGTTTGAAACGTGAGGTTGGCTGGGTGGGATGGCACATACCTTTAGTCCTAGCACTTAGGGAGATCGTTGTGAGTTCAAGGCTAGTCTAGTTCACATAATGAATACCAGGCCAGCCATGAGATGAAACAGCCATCATGAGAGTCTGTTTCAATATAGTGACCTAAAATAAAGAGGGGCTGGCCATTGTTCAATCCTTTTAGCCAGATGCTGCCTTCTGATATGCTATGACACAGATGTGAGCTCCTGACCTTGGACTTGCTAAGTCTCTAAATCTGTAAGAAGACATGGGCAACCCACTTGCTAATCTAGTACAGAACTGTGACAGATATACTCAGAAATAATATTGAATCTGGACACCCCTGTGGTGGGGTAAGATGGAGGCCAAGTTACCATATTATGTCATCAGAATTCTGACATTATTTGATACCATCCCTGAAATAACCTTCATTTACAGAGAAGCAGAATGTCACTGTAGCTCATGGGTCAGAGGAGAATTTATATGATCAATTCAGCTTTACCTACATCTCTGATTGGCTCCTGAACTCACCCTTCAGTTATTAGTAGCCTGAAATTCAGAAAGTTATCATTAGAATAGACTTATTTAGCAAATGGCAAATATCATACATTGGTTCTCTGACCCATGGGTAGTATGAAAGGACAAACTGAAGCCACTAGTAATACATATCTATAGTGATAGCAAAGTAAAAATGACACTCCATTCATAGAGGGACTGTGATGATTTGTGGCACCACTGACAATTAAGAATGCAGGTTGTTGATCCTCACACCGTGCATCTCGGAGGATGACAGCCACGGTAAAAATTGTAATCAGACGATTATTCCAAGAACCAATGTGATTGTATATGAGGTTCCTTTGTTTTATAATCCATGTGTTCTTGGGTACCTGACTATCAAAAGGATGGGCTTAAAAGCCCAATGTAACATCACTTACACATGTGAAGTATGTATGTACATGCTCATATATGTGTGCATGTGTGTCTTCCTCAATTACTTTCTACCTTATCTTTGGAGACAGCATCTCTCAGCGAACCTGGAGCTGGCCAGTTCAGCAGGACTACCTAGCCAGAAAGCCCCAGGGGTAGGTCTGCTTCCACCATTGTAGCACTGGCATTATTGGTGTGAGCCACCATGCCTGACTTTCTGTATTGGTTCTGGGGATCTGAACTGAGACATTCATGTTTGTGCAGCCATCTCTCCATCTCCTAGTCATTTCTTACCCCAGGCTTATATTCTAAAGTAGTCCTGAGGGATCTTGATTACCACCACATTCCATCATTCCTTTGCACTGGTGGCATTGTTGTCACTGAATAGGAAATGGGAACCAATACAGATACCCTGGCAGCACGCTTGCTAGACAGAACATGAGAAATCATTTCTGAACAAAACCAGGGCCCTTGAAATGAATGGCATTTCAGCGATCTCATAATCTAAGGCATGTAAAGATAGTGCTTGTAAGATGAGCAAATACCCTCATCTTGACTTAAAAAAAAAACACATTAGAGAGGGGACATAGCAACAAGTTACATGTGACATACTAGAGACAAAATTTACCTCAGGGTTGGGTGCTACAATGTTGAGCAAGAATCTGCTAGTTTGGAGTAAGGCCCAGAAAAATAAAGAAATTTTTCTTGTCTAGCATCTGTGGCTTCAGGAATAGTTCCCTGTGTCCAGTTGATAAGGAAAACAAGAAAACAAATAAGCTAAATGAAATCATGTGTGAGTTTAATCACTAAGACATGTAGGCAACACCTATATTCGTTTCTTCACTGCTGCATAACAATTCACTCTCATGCAACAGCTTAAAGCAACAAACTATGGAGAGTTGCCTGTATGTCTAGTTTGGAGCACTGTCTGTGATTTGGATCAGCAGGATGAGACTCCAACTCATGTTGCCTATCATGACAGTTTGGACACTACTAGATCGCCTTTGCAAGGAGATCCTAAAATTAATCTGTTGGTATCGAAGTGGACGTAAAAAACTCATCAAGATGGATTACTGCATCTTTTTCAACAAACTACCATATGTGGGAGGATTCTTTAATTTCTGGAGTGGAGTACTTGCTTATCAAATGATACTGGGATGCACTACATAGGCTAAGGAGGACAGAGTGAAAGGTAGGGTCCTTCTTAATACTCTTGCACTTTGTCATTAGAGGTGATGGGTATTTGCAGCAGCCTAACTCACTCAGGACATGGAATGGCTCAGCCCAGATGGTTAAGTAAAAATACTTGAGACAACTCACTAAGCCAAGCACCATGACCTGTTGAAGGGCTATCTCTGGATAAGAGGAATAAGAGACAGTGGGCTTACCAGGTGTGGCAGCAGCACACACCTTTAATCCCAACACTCAGGAGGCAGAGGCACGCAGATCTCTGAGTTCCACACAGTTGAGTTCCAGGCTAGCCACAGTGAGACCGACCTTAACAAGGCAAACTAAAAACAAACAAGGCAATGCTTTGGAAAGACAACAGTTCTAAATACCATGCATGACACTCATGACCTGCTGCAAAATACAGGCTTGCCATGGGTTTTATTTTTAAGATTTATTTATTGTTCGTATGTGGGTACACTGTAGCCCTCTTCACTCATGATTTTTACCTAAGGAGACAATAACAGCAGCCAGCACAGGGGAGGAAAATCAAGAAATCAGTAAGAAGTTGTGTTTTCAAACAAAACACATAGGGTAAAAGCCTGTTATTTATTGAGTAGTTTAAGACACTTTTCTCAGGGGTAATTACCCTAGCTACCACACGCCAGGAGGTCTCAGCATCCTCCTATTACGCTGTAGTTACTCTAAACTATTTGCTGGATACTGCTGACCACTGTAATAGCAGAATCGCACTCTTGGGTGTAGATCACTCATCGCTGTTGAGAGACCTTTCTGACTTTAATTTTTCCAGTATCTTCTCGAGATACTGTATTAAATGGCGTCTTTTAAACCTGAAAATAAACATACACATTATGTTAAAAAAAAAAAAAAAAAGATGCCCAAAGAACCCGGGCTATAGGAAGTGCAGTGTGATGCAAAGAATGGGTTCACCACATTTGTGGGAATAGTAAGTGCATCCCAGGTATACCAGGTACTCTAGCCAATAAGAAGTGTGTCTGCTAAGGGTCAGTATTACAGTGACAAAGGAGCATTGAGTGGGCCTGGAAGGAAGTGTCAAACACAGGTGACATCAACCTAACTGTCCATGTTCCCAGCCTTCACTATAAGGTGAGGGCCAGGGACTGAGAGACTCAAGGCAGGTGCCGCCCCACCCCTCACTCAACCACTGCAGTGACCCACCAGCTTGAAGATGTACAGTCCTCCTGTGCACCCACCTTGCCGCCTCCTTGATGGAGAACTCCACAAACTGTATCCTGACTTCCAGAGGTCCTTGCACTTCTTCAAGGATCTTGAAAAGCCTTCCATATTCTGAAGAGAATATAGGAATACTTCAGTATTTCTTACAAACGAAATAGCAGTGGCTGTGGGAGCATCTGCGTGTTCCTCGGTAATATGCTTTCTGGTCAAGGATGTCAATGGACGGGTTTGTGTTCTAAATGCCTGTGCAGATACTAATACGATTCTCACGGGCAGTAACCAGGTAACATTACAGATGAAAGATGGGTCTGCTGAGATGTTTTAGTCTGAGTAAAAAGTGACTGTGTTAAATTATATAGAAAACCTTGCTGGTGGCAAAGGCTCTCTCTCTCTCTCTCTCTCTCTCTCTCTCTCTCTCTCTGGAGGCAGTTTCAGGTTATTCTAATCATACAACTGGGGATATACCTGCCTTGGTTCTGTTACTAACCAGTCTGAGCACTTACTTCGTCCAAAGCGTCGGATTTCTGTCATCAGGGCACGTTTGATTTCATAATTGGTCAAACTTGGTCTCAGTGAGGACTCATAGGGCCGAGCTTCTGATGAAGACATTGCTGGAGCCTTGGCAGCACCTGCAGAGCTGTCACTGCTAACACTTCCCCCTGCAACTGTGTCATTGTCACCATCCTTGCGATGAAGAGAGTCTTCAGGCAGAGAATCTTGTGGACTGGGGAGAATGGCATCTCCCGCCACAGGTGTAAGCTGGTTTGGAGCCCAGTTTTGTGCGTAGACTTCAGGATCATCCTGCATCGTCCCCACTTGGGCCTTCGGGCTGTCGATAGCACCTGGGAAGCAAAGTAGCAGGCTGAGCTCTGACAGGGGTAAGCTCTGACAGGGGTGAGCTCTGACAGGGGTGAGCTAGCTCTGACAAGGGTGAGCTCTGACAGGGGTGAGCTATCTCTGACTTGGGTGAGCTCTGACAGGGGTAAGCTCTGACAGGGGTGAGCTCTGACAGGGGTGAGCTAGCTCTGACAGGGGTGAGCTCTGACAGGGGTGAGCTATCTCTGACTTGGGTGAGCTCTGACAGGGGTGAGCTCTGACAGGGGTGAGCTAGCTCTGACTTGGGTGAGCTCTGACATGGGTGAGCTCTGACAGGGGTGAGCTAGCTCTGACGGGGGTGAGCTCTGACAGGAGTGAGCTCTGACAGGGGTGAGCTCTGACAGGGGTGAGCTCTGACAGGGGTGAGCTTTGACAGGGGTGAGCTCTGACAGGGGTGAGCTTTGACAGGGGTGAGCTCTGACATGGGTGAGCTCTGACAGGGGTGAGCTAGCTCTGACGGGGGTGAGCTCTGACAGGGGTGAGCTCTGACAGGGGTGAGCTAGCTCTGACAGGGGTGAGCTCTGACAGAGGTGAGCTTGCTCTGACATGGGTGAGCTCTGACATGGGTGAGCTCTGACAGGGGTGAGCTCTGAGAGGGGTGAGCTCTGACAGGGGTGAGCTCTGACAGGGGTGAGCTCTGACAGGGGTGAGCTCTGACAGGGGTGAGCTCTGACAGGGGTTAGCTCTGACATGGGTGAGCTCTGACAGGGGTAAGCTTTGACAGGGGTGAGCTCTGACAGGGGTGAGCTTTGACAGGGGTGAGCTCTGACAGGGGTGAGCTTTGACAGGGGTGAGCTCTGACAGGGGTGAGCTCTATGGCTTCACATGGGCACCCTTGTGCTCCTCGAGGTCTAAAATTATTTCAGAGCCTGAGGAGAGTACACCAGAGAGAAATCTCAACCATGACAAACTGACCCCAGGACACAGCATACAAAACCAACACCTCCTACCTTGTGGCTCCATGACCATATGCACAAATTAGTTGAACAGGACAAAGAAGAAACAACATAGATAGCTTAGTGTCATCGTCATCTGGATATACTTTAGAAGTCTAAAAGCTGAAGGTGTCACACGATATCCAAATGTAAGGAGCACCCCTTCACTAAAAACATGCATCTATAGGACACTGTATTCATCTTTCACTTTTGTTCCAAGGTGAATTCTTTTCCCTCTCCCTTTGACACTTTAGTGTCATTTACTCATGTTCTGTTGAGCCCAGCATCTGCCAGGTGCTACGGATGAACAGAAAATGTGGAAGACAGGAACTGCCCCTGTCCCTACGGAATTATGATGTCACGGAGATATAAGAGAGGAATCACACACTGGGGTTCTCGTGTTGGCGAAGAAGTCAACAGACATGTGAGAGAAAGCAGCAGAGGGTGCTCACAGGACCACCAGCTTGGCATTGTATTCTGGGAGGTGTCCTCTGAGCAAAACAGAGGAGCCAGGGGCAGCCTGTGTAGATGGGAAGAAAAGAGCGGGGGAAGGGACCATGGGATTTCTGTAGTAAACAATAGACACAAAGTATGAAAGTGACCACTGGGACCCAGAAAGTTGTCAGTTGATGGGGGCAGGTGATGCAGAGCCCGATGAACCGTGGACAGAAGTTGGGTTGCGTCTTGCATGTTTGGGAACACAGGAGGGGTTGGTTTGTTGGTTGTTTTTTTTTTTTTTTTTTTTTTTTTAATCAGCATGAAGGCGGCCAACTATACCTACTGATATCCTCACTGCGCCTGCGGGGTGAGAGAGGCTGTTAGGAAGCGGGTACAGAGGGAAAGGAGACTGAGCAGGACAACACTTACTGTTCTGCTCTGTGGGAATTCAATATGGCAAGAGTGAACCAGCATGAAAGATTTCAATGGCCCGATTTAGAGACTATTACATGATTAAGCAAGACAAGAAAATAAAGAGGAGGGAAAGAAGTGACAAGGCTTCACCAAGCAGAAGAAAATGGAAGCACATTATGGAGAACTGACAACCCAGGCAGTTGGGACTGAGGGGATGACTCCATGGTTAAGAATACTGCCTAACCTCCCAGAGGACATGGGTTCGAGTCCCCTCATTCACAAGGCAGCTCACAATCGCCAGAAGCTCCAGCCCCAGGGAATCCCATGCCTTCTTCTGGCTTCTATGAGCAACAGGTACACAAGTGGTACACACATACACACACACACACTACACACAAACACCACACATACAACACACATACACATTACACACACAACACACATACACCACACACACAACACAAACAACACAACACACACACAACACATACAAACACCACACACACAACACACACACAACACATACAACACACATACACAACACACACATACAAACCACACACACCACATACCACACATACACCACACACAACACACACAACATACACAACACACCACACATACAACATACACATCACATACACACCACACATACACCACACACAACACACACAAACACCACACATACAAAACACACACACACACACACACATACAAACCACACACACCACACACACCACACACACCACATAACCAAACACACACCACACACCACACACATACCACACATACACCACACACAACACACACAACATACATAACACAACCACACACACCACACTCACACACCACACATACAACACACATACCACACACACACCACATACACACACCACACACACACCACACAACACATACATACCACACACACACACACACCACACACACACACGTACCACACATACACATCACACACACAACACATACAACACACACAACACACCACACACAACGCACACTACACACACACCAAACACACACACAACACATACATCACACACAACACAAACCAAACACACAACACACATACACCACACACAACACACACAACGCACACACAACACACACACAACACACACAACACACACACAACACATACACATCACACACCACACATACCACATACACATAACACACATAACACACCACACACAACGCATACTACACACACACCAAACACACACACAACACAAACCACACACAAACACCACACATACAACACACACAACACACACACCACACACACAACACACATATACAAACCACACACACCACACATACAACACACACAACACACACATAGAAACCACACACACCACACACATACAAACCACACACAACACACAACACACACACAACACATACACAACACACATACAAACCACACACACCACACATACAACACACACAACACACATACCACACACACAACACACACAACACACCACACACAACGTACACTATACACACACCAAACACACACACAACACATACATCACACACAATACAAACCACACACACACACAAATAGGAAATCTCAGAAAGCTGCCGTGCTGCTGTGAATACGGATAAATGTCTAGAGCAGCAGCTGCGGAGAAGGGAATTCAGGGTCGGTGCAGACCTGGCCTGTACAGTTTTTGCAGGGTTGATGACACAGCAGACAGGAATCCGCACACGCCATTCTAACGCAGAGGAAAGGAGAGGATAGGTGAAGAGGCAGAGCCGGCTCAAAGAGGGCTACCTCCTCTAAGAGCCTGTCCTCTGCTAGCTGCAAGGAGCTGGTTTGAACCAGTTGCTCTCCCCGCAGCAACTCCTAACACTTTCATCAGTTCACCTGTGTTTTCTTTAACTTGTAAACATGTCAGTGTCTGTCCAGCCAACAATGATGTATTTACCTTCTCCCTTTGCCTCGGCAGAAGCTTCAAGAGATGTATTTGGCACCATGTCCAGAGTTTTCTTAGGTGGACCCATGGCTTCTCCTTCTCCAACAGGGCTCATTTTCTGTTTCAGCATGCTCCTCTTTGTCAGGTTTCTGATCCTAGAAAATAGTTATGAAAACAGAATACTATTTCCTAGTCATGGTGGCCCACACCTTCGATCCCAGCTCCTGGGAGGCAGAGGCAGGCGGATTTCTGTGAGTTTGAGGCCAGCCTGGTCTACATAGTGAGTTCCAATATATCCAGGGCTATGTAGAACAAAACAAAATGAACAAAAAAGCTTCTACCATAAGATGGGGTAAGAAATTTCCTCCAGTTGACTCCACCATGAGAAGAGTCAGGAAAACATAGAAATCCAAGAATTGTGAAAAAGCACATGTGGCTGAATCTAAAAATACCAAAATGTTTGAAATGACAAAGAATTCAATAATATAGTTTTAAAAATTATCCCCAAGGAACAAAATATTCACAAGAGGAAATACAGGGACAAAGTGTGAAGCAGAGACTGAAGGGAAGGCCATCCAGAGACTGCCCCACCTGGAGATCCATCCCATATAAAGTCACCAAACCCAGACACTATTGCTGATGCCAAGAAGTGCTTGCTGACAGGAGCCTGATATAGCTGTCTCCTGAGAGGCTCTGCCAGAGCCTGACAAATACAGAGACGGATGCTCACAGCCAACCATTGGACTGAGCACATGGGGTCCCCAATGGAGGAGTTGGAGAAGGGACTGAAGGAGCTGAGGGGTTTGCAGCCCCATGGGGGGAGCAACAGTGTCAATAGGCCAGACCTCCGGAACTCCCAGGGACTGGACCACCAACCAAACAGTACACATGGAGGGATCCATGCCTCTGGCTGTGTATGTGTCAGAGGATGGCCTTGTTGGACATCAGTGGGAGGAGCGACCCTTGGGCCTGAGGGGGTTCAATGCCCCAGTGAGGGGAATGCCAGGGCAGGAAGGCAGGAGTGGGCGGGTGGATGGGGGAGCACCCTCATAGAGGCAGGGGAAGGGAGTATGGGATAGGGGTTTCTGAAGGGGAGACCTAGAAAAGGGAAAACAATTGAAATGTAAATACATAAAATATCCAATAAAAAAATACAAAAATAAATCATCCCCAAGCTTCAAAAGGGACAAGTTAGAAATCTGAGAACAAAGGAAAGGAATGAATTCATGAAGTAGATGGGGGCAAAAAGCAACTGAAATAGAGACCGTGGGGAGACAGAGTCTAACAGGAACCTTGGACATCACACAAAACAATTAACAGAAAGCATCTGGACCAAGCATAGCAAAAAAATTCCAAGAATTAAAGACAAGATTGAGGAATTATTACTTTCACGTAGCAAAAAACAAAACAAAACAAAAAAACCCAAACCCAAAGAGACCAATCCTATGAACTTTTAGCTTAAAAGAAGGAACCAAGGTTCAGTGTAACCACATAAACTCGAGTACCTCTTCGTGTCATCATAAGGCTCTAATGTGGAAGGAGCAGAACAAAAGGAAAATACTGGAAGCCACGTGACCGTAGCTCCAAGTTACGTCCAGAGGCACACCCATCAGAATACCAAGAGACTTCCTTGCAGAAGAGATGAGAACCAAAGACTGATCTGTTTTAAACCTTGAAAGTCCACCATTGCCGACCAAGATGACTGTGTCCAGTAGATAAAATCTTTTCATGATAAGCTTGAACTAAAACAATTCATCATGAGGAAGACACTAAGGAAGGAGTACTACACACACAAGATGAAGAGCCACAGCATTGTGAGAGCCTGGGGAAGAAAAGAGTCTCTCTAAGACGAGAAAGACAAACAGAAATTTGAAAACGGGACAAACGCTTTTATCTCAGTAAATCCACAAAGCTTTAAAATGAACAGGGAAGTAATCAGTACGTACCTTGAGATGATAACTCTAAATATAAACGCTAACTCTCCAGAAAATATGCCGTCTGGGGCTAAGGAGAGGGCTCGTTGTGCAAAATGTCTGCTCAACAAGCACAAACGACTTGTTTCTATCTCCGGGACCTAGGAAATGTCCTGCGCAGTTGCAGTCGTCTGTAACTCCAGCGTCAGAAGTCGGAGTGGCAGAGGCAGGACTATCCCTGAGGCAATCAGATCAGCAGGTCTAGCCTGAACAGTGAGTGAGGTCCATGTCCCCTGAGAGACTGCCTTAAAAGTAGAGTAGAAGGCACTAGGGGAAGACACCTGACGTCATTCTCTGGCCTCCACAAGCACAGGCATGGACCCGCCTAAAAATATGCAATCACCAAAAATATGCAGAATTGAGAAGTCTTAAAACAAAAACAAAAACAAAAACAAAATATAACTGTGTCTGGTCTCCAAGACACTTATCTCACTGTCAAAGATTAAAAGATGAAAAGGCAAAGGAAGAAATATTTTGCATTCCCAGACAAACAGAATCTAAGAGGAAGCAAGGATACCTGAAAAAAAAAAAAAAAAAAAAAAAAAAGCTGACTTCAAGATGAAAATTGTAAAAAGAGATACAGAAGGTGACTGTGCCTTAATAAACAGAACAGTTTTTCAAAACGATGAAACAATTGTAAATACAGCAAATGTTGAGGCGTATCAACATTGCACTACGGAATTAAACAAGAGACTTGCTCTTGGAGTAGCATAGACCAATAGTGACCCCAAATTTGAGTTCACCACTTCTCTCCTTGGGTCTTTCATTTCTCTGTAATTTCTGATCTCTGGCCTGACTGTTGCCTGTCTGCTGTGGGTATGATGTTTGACTCTTCCTAACAAAGAGCTTTGCTCTGTAATTACTAGCACAGAAAACATGGGATTGGAAAGGAATGAGTAATTCTATAGAAATCTTTAAGTTTTGCAATGGAAGAAGTTACTTTACTGGCCCATAATGGCACTCAAAACTGCATAGAGATGTTCTCAACCTATAGCCACATGCGGCTTCCAACATTTATAGGAGAGTTCTCATATAAGGTTGCTTTAACCTGTTAGCTGCTTTCAGCCTATGAGTCCCACATACATTAACCTTTTTCGGGGGTGGGGGTGGGGAACCATACATGGTTTAATATTAAAGCTATGCATTTAGCTTAGGTAGTAAAAACTGATTACATTGGAAATCCAGGGCATATAATATTGGTTTCATTGCTTTCTTAAAATCAAATTAAACAGGCTAAGTTCACACTAGAACAGCAGATTATATATGTAGTATATTATAATCTATTCTAATAAGATGTATTATTAACTTGGTTGTAAGCTCTAGGAAAAGTTCAGTTTCTCAAAGCAAGTAGTGTTTTCTGTAAAAGCTATTCCCACATTGGTGCAATTAATTTCATAGATGAAGAAGTACTGGGCATGAAGGATCAGGGAGGTCCAGGTACAAGAACAGTGGCTGTCATCAATACCACATTCTCAGTAGTTGATAGACCATCCAGGCAAAGAAATCAACAAAATTCAAAGGAAAACTGAACCAAATATTCTATCCACTAGCCATGAATACACATTTTTATCATCAGTCCATGGAAACTTCTCCAAAATATATCACATTTTATGTCACAAAATAAGTCTTACTAAATTAAAAAAAAAAAAAAAAAAACTTGCAGGGCTGGAGCACTGACTGCTCTTCCAGAGGTCCTGAGTGCAATTCCCAGCAACCACATGGTGGCTCTCAACCATCTATAATGGGATCTGATGCCCTCTTATGGTATGTCTGAAGATAGCTACAGTGTACTTACATACATAAAATAAATAAATAATTTTTTTTTTTAAATAAAAAGATGCTTACTTTTATTTTCAGGAGAGATTGTGTCTCAAAGAATAATTCAACCAATGGATCTAATATATATTATATGTTATATAATATAATATTATTATATAATCTAATATTACTACATAATCAATGGCCTCCACAGATACTTGGGAATAAACCTCCCCAAGCTTAACAGATCTCTACCATGAAAACTAGAAAAGAAATTTAAGAAAATGCTAGAAGATGGAAAGCCTTCTCATGTCCATGAATCAGTGGGCAGAAATCCTGGGTTGGTAATGTTACCACACCAGGTTGTATAGATTCAATGCAATCCCCATCAGACTTTCAGTAATAATCTCCATAAAACTAAAAGAACTATAAAAATTGAGATGGAAGCCCAAAGAACACCAAACAGTAACCATAGTAATCCTAACAAGAGCCATGCTAGAGGCATCCCAACCCTTCCATCTCAATTTTACTACAGAATCATAGTGACAAAAACAGCCTGTGTTAGCACTCCGGGGGTGGGGGAGAGACAGGAGGGGAGGTAAGGTGGGGGAGGAGAGAAAAGATATCAAGACAGAGAGAAAAACAGGAGAGAAAGACATAATGAAATAGAAGAGAGGACCAAAAAGTAAAGACCAATAAATTCAACTATTTCTCAATAAAGGTGCCAAGATTCATACATTGGAGAGATGGAAGCTTCTTCACCAAGTGGTGTTTGAGAAGCTGAGTATCTACATGGAGATCTATTTAAAACGAGACTGGAAGGCTGAAACTCAGAATGGGTTAAACTCTGACCTGAAACACCAAGACTGCTCCAGGCAAAGAGGAATAACACCTTAAGGTAAAGACAGAGACAGTGACTTTTCAAACATGATCTCACTAAGGCAGGAAAAAAAAAAAAAAAAAAGAAAGAAATGGCAGCTGGTGTTGAATCCAGCTGCAAAGCTGTGCAAAGCAAAGAAAACAATTACCAGAATGAAGCGACAGGTCACAAGCTGGCGTGGGGGCTGAGGAGTGGAACTCAGGACTGCTGCAAGTTTGAAGCCTGTCTGGGCTACAGAATGACACCCAGACTCAAAAGCAAAGCAAATACAATGACAGACTATATAACCACGGACCAGACGTGGTGAAGTGGGAGGAACAAAATATTATGAAAAACTTCACTTAGGTTTGAAAACCGAGATAAAATAAAATGTAATAAAATTCGCATGGAACACCAAATCTGAATGTTTTTGATTCGGTAAGATTCATCGGGACAAAAATTGAAACCTTTGTATCCATAAGGCTTCTGGTAAGGGTTCATCTAAACATTTGGGTGAAAAAAAAAATTGTGTTACACAAATTATTTCATAAAACAAGAAAGAAAAGCCAGACAAGTTTCTAACTCATTTTGTGAAGCCAACAGAAACTGATAGAGAAGTTCATTAGAAGAAAACTGTGCAACAATCAACAGAAACAAATACCTTTTAAAATATTTCTTTGTATGTGTGAGAGACAGAGAGAGAGAGAGAGAGAAGAGAAAGAGAGAACACGGGCCAAGCTGCAAGCACAAAGGTCAGAGGACAGCTTGTAGGTCCCACCAGGTGGGTTCCAGGGATTCAAATGAGGTCATAAGCTTGGCAGTAACTACCTTTACCCTCTAGTCATTTCGCTAGCCCTGAGACAAACAAAGAAATGATGATCAAGGAAAAACCAAGGGTGGGTGGAAACCATGAGCATGTCATGGTAAAGGCAAGCGCTGCTTTTACAAGTCATTTTAAAGATGCCTTAAAGTTCAGATTCTCCTGGTGATCTCAAAGGATCAGCAACTGAGGACACAAGACAACAGCAGGAACCCATTGAAGTGTTTTTGCAAAAAGACAAAGTAGCCTGTGACAATCTAGATTTAGGTCCAGGTATACACAGCAGGAAGTGGCAGCAGGCCCATGTGGTGGAGGAAGTGCAGTAGCTGAGGGGAAAAGAGGGATAGGGGAGGGGACAGCCAGGAGAACTAGAGTCAAATGCAAAAATACATGAGACATGTGATCTTGGTGACACCCACCATCACAATGCAGGCCAACTTAACAATTAACAAATAATAAAATGTAGACATGGTGTGGTTTTGCCTGCCTTTAATCCTAGCACTTAGGAAACTCTCTGTTGAGTTTGAGGCCAGCCTCATCTACAGAGTGAGCCCCAAGACATCCAAGATTACATAGAGAGGTCATCTTACCCCCCCATCCCAAATAAATAAATAAATAAATAAATAAATAAATAAATAAATATCACAGCCTGTCTACAAAACCAAAAATAACCCTACTCTATGACAATATCAAAATTCACTTAAAAGTAGCAAGCATTTTTCCCCCAAATCTTCAAACAAGGTAAGGACAAGTGAATTCTCCCTAATAAAATGTTAAGCATCCTGACACTGTGACAGACCAGAGAAATGGGAAAGCACGAAGACTAGAGAGGGGCTAGTGCAAGAGTCATTCCTTACAGGTGACATTTCTGTATGGAGAGAGCATTATAATCATATAAAGCTAGAGACTGAAGAGACCCCTCCACAGTGAAGAGCATGTACCGTTCTTCTAGAGGAACCAAGTTCAATTCCCAGCACCTATATTAGGCTGGTCATAACTATGGATAACTCCAGCTCCAGGGATTCTCTGGCCTCTATGGGTAACTGCACTTATACACACACACACACTGATATACACACAAAAACACATAATTAAAAACAATAAAAATGTTGAAAAGCTATATAAAACCAGGGCTAAAGGAATGGCTCAGTGGTTAAGAATATTTGCTGCTCTCACAGAGGACCCATGTTAGGTTGCTTACAACTGCTTATAACTCCAGCTCCAGAGCATCTGACTTCTTCTTCTGGTTCCTGTGGGTGTCTGCACACAAGCAGTATGCATACACACACACACACACACACACTAAGTATAAATCTTAACAAATACAAAAATCATTGTAGTTACTAAGTGATAATAACTAAGTTTCTGGACTAAGGACAAGAATCACAAGGTACTTGTATTTATGTATAGTAAGCACAAATAACTAGTAAATAAACTTTAAAGTAGCAATGAAGCATGTCCTAAGCCTTCACACTTAGACATATGCTGTGCTAACACAGTTTGCAGAAAGCAGCATTTAGAGAACTTGGAGATGGTGACAAACAGATAAGAACAGTGTCTCTGGGGACTAGATGTCTTGCTCAGAAGCATAGGTAGGTATGACAGTGCATGCCCCAGTGGCAAGTGAATCTTTGTGAATTCAAGGCTAGCTGTGTCTACAAATGAGTTCTATGGTAGCCAAGGCTGCACAGTGAAATCCTGTCTTAAAAACAAACAGCAAGAAGACAGAAACCACCTTCTGAGCAGCAATTCCTCCCAGAAGGTTGATAATGTCCTTCAAAACTAAGTTATGCTAATTTTTTGTAAAAAAAATGGCAATGTGATAATAAAATGATTATAGACATGAATTTTAGACTATCCAGATAGTCTTTAAGTAGAACAACAAAATCAAGAGGCATGTACTACTGGATAGGAGTTTCCATACAAAGTAAAGTAATTGAAATAGTACAGGACTGGAGCAAGGATAGACAAACAAAGGACAGGAACAAAGAGTCTGGGAACAAGCGTGGGAAACAAATCCACTAGGATCAGCAAATCCTTACTGAAAAGATAATTCATTTTACAGAGACAAGGAAGAATTTGACCTTGACTCCTACTTCATGGGAGATGTGAAATAACTAATAACTAATGATAATATAGATATTTGTGGACTTAGGCAAGCACAGATTGATTTATGTTAAAAAATTGTGTGTGTGTATGAGAGAGAGAGAGGGAGAGAGAGAAAAAGAGAGAAAGAGAGAGAGACATACAGACAGACAGAGACAAAGACAGAGAGACAAAGACAGACAGACAGACGGACGGACGGACGGACTTTGGGTGCTTATGTACTATGGTATGCTTGTGGAGGTCAGAGGACATCTTCCTAGACTCAGTTCTCTCCTTCCATCTTGGATTTGGGGACTCAGCTGACATTGTCAGGCGTCTGCAGCTACTCACTGGATCTTTCCCCAGCCATCTGTTTTTAGGGTACTGAGGATTGGAGTTTGATTCTTAAACATGTTAGCAAACCCAGTACCCTGAGCCATGGGCCTAGCACTTCTTAAATGCTTTGTTGTTTTTTGTTTTTTGTTTTGAGAAAGGACTCACCAGGCTAGCATGAATTTGCTATGTAACCCAGGCGACCCTTGGACTTTCAATCCTTCTGCCTCAACCTCCTGCCCCAATAGCTTGGATTACAATCTCGCACACATGTGTCCATACACATGTTGGGTATACATGAGGCACAAGGAGGGGCTTGAGATGGCCTTTACTATTCCCTTTCCACATCTTCCACCTTCTTTTCTCTTTCCTTTCCCATTCTGCTTCTCCCCTCCCTGTCTGCTGCAAATCCCTCCTGCTCACCCCTTCTCTCCTAGTTCTCCATCTCCTTCCTTTTCCTCCTGCTTCCACTCTTGTAGCTTTGATATAGTGTAAGCAGCTGTGTAAGCTTTTATGGTGTGCACTGGGATTTGAACTCAGGTCCTATACCCCGCTTTATACTCCATGCCCCCCCCCAATTTCCCCCCCCCATCCTCTCTCTAAAAAACCTTC
>JAJTUV010004371.1:0-22453 GCA_021653895.1 Mastomys natalensis
TAGCTTTCTTCAATGGACAAGAACTATACTGCTAAGAAGTAGGGCTATTGGTGTAACACAGCCTCTGGTCTGATGAGAGCCTAGCTCTCTATCTTTTCGAATTTTCCCTATGCAGATTTTGAAAGTCCTATAACAAAATATAGAAAGAACCACCTTATTCTCTTAAGACAGCAACAATAACACATAACAAAAAGGTTACATCAAAATCACAAAAACAAAATTTAGAAGTACTATGATATTAACTTAGCCTATTATGCCTAGAAAACTCGAGACTCACCAAGGTTCATCCGTAGGTTCCCAACAAACGAGGCATACACTACAAGTAAAACACATGGCTCTATCGTCTCCAGATGAAGCAGACTGCAAAATTATGTTAAAAATGAGGAGAAAGTTGGGAGGAAAGAGGGAGAAAAGAAAGGAAGGGGATAGAAATCGAAGTAGGCCGTTACCAAGAGGAGAGGGAGACGGGAAGAAAAGAGCAAAAGAGGATTCAACCATTAAAATGCCTTTTCAAGAAACCCTCTTTTCAAAAAGTTCCCAATTCCAAGTACAATTTTCCAAAGAGGGAAAATGTATAGTATTACTCCATTCACTACGTAAGTAAGTGTTCAATAAATTTTCAGGCAAACCAGAACAACATAGTGAAACCCTGAACAGAAAGTAAATATATAAACAAACAAACAAACAAACAGGTAAATAAATAGATGCAGTGTCTCACTACATGTTTCTGGCTGAGCTGCAACTATGTACCACCCCCAAACCCAAGTGCTAGTGTTTCAGGTGCATAACTTCTTTTTGCCTTGTTACTGCATTGACTCAAGAATCAACTACGAGATTATACAAGATTATATATGTGAAAGTAACACATATCCAAAGAAATTTCCCAAAAATGACATTTAAAGACCACATCAATTTGATAGCAAAAAGAGCAAATGTCTTAATCCGAAATATTAAGTATTACATAACCCAGTAATTATATGTCCCTTACATTCACAATGTAGGACATAGGACTAGCATCATAATGAAGTATGTAGCAAATGAAACTCACAAGCATGCATACGAACAAGTACATAGCTAGGTTGCACCGCAATGTGTGTGTGTGTGTGTGTGTGTGTGTGTGTGTGTATACACAGTAAGTGTATACATATGCATATATATATATGATGTTTTTACCTGATGATAAAATCCAGCTTGAGCCATGGGGTCTGGCTGTGCCCACCTATAGCCAACATGAGGCCATGAAGTGAAAGTCTCCCTTCTGTTAGCTTCACTATACATCAATGCCCTAAAAGTAAACAAACAGTATGTAATTGGAGGGAGGACCCAAACTGAAATATCTTTAAAAAGTGGGAATGATTATGTTCAAATTTTTATTTTCAACTAAAAATGATTGTTTTAGTAAGTTCCCCAACTGTAAAGAAAGAGAAAATCTGATTAGTGACTACAGAAACCAAATTAATTCCACAGGTCAGTTCAATTAACTAATAATGAGAGAGCAGGAAATAAAGAGACTGGCAGAGAGCCCTGCACCTTTTCTTTAGGCCACAAGCCAGCTAAGTGGGCGGCTACTGTCTAAACATTTAGGTAGTTTCATTTTTCTTTTTTTTTGTTTTGTTTTTGTTTTGTTTTGTTTTGTTTTTTTAACTAGGATTCAGAGGGGTTTTTTTGTTCTTTCTCTGAGAAAATCTTCCTCCAGGGAGCTGTAGCTCTAGCAAACTTTAGTTTAGAGTGTTTCAATTGTGCAGTCTTGACTGTCTGGGAACTCACTATGTAGAATAGGCTGCCTCAAAACTCACAGCCTCCATGTCCCTGCTAGGATTAAAGGTGTGCACCACTAAGGCTAGAAACTCTAAGTGAATTTTGAAAACTGTAATGCAACCTATACCCACAGCACTCAGGACCCTGAGGCAAAAATATCGTGAGCTGGAAGACAGCCTAACAAAACTATCTGGAAAATAAAACAATGAGATCTTCACACACTCATAGTAAAATGCTTTACTTCAAAGCCATGTCTAACTGTAACTCAGGGCATCAGTGAATTTTCTAAACACAATAACAAACTAAAGTCCAAAAGACTTCAGATAAGAACATACTATGAGCAAAGCTTTCTCTTGCTCCAACATCTGTAGACACAGTAAATGAAAGGAGAGCAACAGAGAAAGATCACAAAAACAAAAAACAAAAAATACATTTCTACATAGCTCTCCAAAATTCATTCATTCAATAATATTATAATATTTCAACAACACTGCTGTAGGTGACTCATGATTGCATTCTGACTTTTAAGAGCATGTGCTGGGAGAGGGAGGGGCACATCATATTAGAACTTGAAGCAGTTTGCTCGGCAAGCATTAAGGCCTTGGATCCAGCAATGCACTGGAAGCACAGGACCCTGGGCTCAGCTCTCAGGAAGAATATCTGGTAGCAATTCTGTTAGCCCAGGACACAGACCCTTGGAGTATAATAAATAGATGTTTCCCTTTTTGAAAAATACGAATTTGCTAGAAGGGAGGTTGAGACAATGTCTCATGTAGCCCAGGCTAGCCTTAACTCACTATGTCCACCCAAATTTTTGAGATTTGTTTATTAACAAAATAACTTGGAAACTACATCAAATTAGTATTTGAGGCTATTTTAGCATACACAGAAAGAACATATAACTGGATTTAGAATCACCTAGATGACATATCCCTCAAGCATGTATGCTAGAGTACTTCCAGAGAAATGTGAGTAAAGGGGGGGGGGGGAGTCAACCCTTAATTTGGGAGCCATTAGCCTACACCTGAGGTTCAAGTGTGAATGAAAAGGAAAAACTAAGTTGAATACAAGCTTTCACTGTTCTCTGGTTCCTGACTGTAAATGCAACATGACCAATTTGTTCTAGCTCCTGCCAAAGATTTGCCCCCTACAAAAGAGCTGTAGCCTCAAATTATAAGCTAAACAAGCCCTTCCTTCCTCAAGTTGCTTCTTGTCACAAGTAAGTAGACAAAACAAAAATCCTATCTCATTCCCTAAAATACAGCACTTATCAGTGTGCAGCAGCATCTTCAGAGACAGCACTGTAGCTGCAAACTAGCTCTGCAGGGCCGTTAAGCTCTCAAGGTCTGCGCGGTTCTCAGACAATACCTGCTCTAATCACAAACTTGTTTCTCCCTTCCGCAGGTTCCAAGAATATTTTCATGACAGCTGTAACTCTTAGCACCTGATATTCAGATTTCATGTGGTATACTCTGTTAATTGACCAAAAGACAACGGGTAACACCATGAAAATCCTCACCCTTGCTAATGCAATCAATAGAAATTGGTGTCTATGGGCTGGAGAGATGGCTCAGCTGTACTGAAGACAGCTACAGTGTCCTCATATAAATAAATCTTTTAAAAAAAATTGTGTCTATCATAAAATCACTTAACACAAACAAGGCAAATGCATAATGTAAAGGATAAACTGCTACAATACTTTGAATATAAAAGTCATACTTAAGTTAAAAATGAATTCATTCAGAATTGTACTTGCTAGCTTTACCATACACTATAATAAAAGTATTTCAGGAAAATGGAAAGAAAGTGACTCATCCGATGAAAATGTCATAGAAGAGACATTATAAGCTTTAAATTTACACAAAACAGGTGCTCAATAAGTCTGGGAAAAAAAACTGATGGTACCGTTCATAGTACTGTTTAAATCTAGGGCAAACAGCATAAAAATTTTAAGAAAACTACTCCAACAAACTAAAGGGGAGGAGCGGTTTTCCTCGCTTTGAGAACTTCATAGGTGAATAGAATGTATTCTAATCATATATAACTCCCTTCAGTCAACTTTTTTTCCCAATGTTTATCTTGAGCATTTGGAAATATTTACAATGTGTTTATTTGACCATATTCCCACCATTCCGAGGTGATAACAGTACACACTTACCCTCACATTTCTATACAGTACTTGTCAGAATTCATCTCAAAGATGAGTAAATTTCATCAATGGCAAAATACTACACACCCAACCAATAAATGGCTTAAAATTTCCTCAAATATTCACTCAGCACTGGAAACTTCAAAATACAATCTTGGAATCCCCTTATAATCCTTTTAGAGGAAAAACGACATATCCAATGGCAGCCATCAGCTCACAACATTTACATGTAAGTAAAAATCTACTTCTCAAAACATTCTATCAGATTTGCAGTAGTTTTACTTAATCCTAAAACTAGAAATTCAATCTCAGCATACCCCAGGAACAAGGACCCTACCTGTTCTCTCCCGGAGCTGACCCATGTTTGGGAGCCACTTTGTCTGGCCCGTTCTGCTGCTCTGGTCCACTGGTCAGAGAGAGCAAGAGAGAGAGTGTGGGGAGGGGCAAGAGATCGAAGAATGGAAACAGACAGAGTCTGATCAAGTCTCATTTATTGAAAGGAAATCCTGGGTATTTATACCTTTATCACGTGCCTTTCCCTCGTGGACAAGCACAGCTAAACACTAGGTCATGTGTCTTGCAGCCTGGAGACCACGTGCGCCTTGCAGCTGGGGGCACTAGCAGCAAAACAAGATATGTGAGAAAAACAAGATGTTTATCAGAGTGTGCTGAGCTGTTTGGCTGTTGAAAACAAGTCTCTTGTCAGGGTAATGGCCTGGATGGCTGCAAAGATTTATAGCCGCTTCTGCTAGAACGGCTCCCAAAACCCCTACTGTCTACAGAATGGCCTGGGCGGGGCTCCAAGTTCTGGTGCACTGGAGGAGGTAAGACAATCTGTCCATTGAAGGACGCCACGGTAAGGCATTTTGATTATTTCTTAATTCATTTACAATGGCACGGCAATAGACTTCAAATACAGATGAGAAAGATGAAAATAACTGTGCCCACTGAAGAAAACAGAAAATAATAACAATGGAAATACTTCTCCATTATTAATTAATAACCAAAATATTACCTTTTACCTGTCTGATTAAAAACCATGTACTCTAATGTCAATTAGCTATTGGTTTTTTGTTTTCCAGCAGCAAAAATTTGCCATAAAGTAAAAAATTAAGTATTTTGTTAAAAATATAGGTAGAAAGAGCAAGCAAGGTCACCATCATGATGAATAATACCATGTAAGTGGGTGAGTGCAAGGTGAAATGCAAAAATGTTATATTGCAAAGCCTTTTAAAAAGTGAAACTAACTCCATCATTCCTGACAACATGGATAAAGGGAAGAAACATTAACAACTTAATTACAATAGGCGGGGAACAGAAAATGATGCTCATGACCGGTGAAATTATCCCATGTTAACTCAACAGAACTCAAAGAGTAAAGTGGCACTCACTAGAGTAGTGTAGAGATGGTCAAAGGGTACAGAGTAGCAGAAAACATAGAAGTGATAATCTAGCTGGTCAGACCAATCTGGCAACCTATCATTTCCGTAACGCTTCTTACCAGCGCTCTGCTGCTAGACTGCTCGCTGGGCTGCGCTGTCTGCTAGCTGCGTTTAATTTGTTTTGATTCGTTTGTGTTCTTTATGAGACAGAGTCTCTAAATCCCACTAGAATTCACTATAAGACCAGGCTGGCCTAGAACCTCACAAATCCACCTCTGCCTCCCAATGCTGGGGATTAAAGGTATGTGCCAACCACACCCCAGAAAGTTGAATTTTTTACTTAAAGTTAAGAAAAAATTTTATAAGAGCTCACTGGCCATGTACCTGCCCACATAAACAAGGCCCTAATTTCAATTCCCAGAGGCACAAAAAAGAAAAACTGAGACTTTAACTACTCTGAAAAAAAAAAAAAAACACACAAAAACATAGGACAAGATTAGCAGATAAAAGCAGTTAAGTAAGATAGGGCCACACCTGTCAGAGAAGGCATGGAGAAAAGACAGAGAGAGAAAAGGAAAGATGAGAGCTGGTACAAGAACTGGTTTTCACCTCTCCATGTTGTCAATCCACTTCCTCATCCTGGGGACCATTAAATTGGATTTTTTGTGATTTCTTTTGGTCCCTGGGCCATAAATAGGCTGACTAATTTTGTTTACAACAGATAGATATTTTGGTGGAAAATTTATTTGGCTACATTCAGCATAAGTGGGGTGGGGGGGGGGGAGATATGGAGGACCACGAGACTCAAGATGGGTTGTTACTTTATCCAGGGTGTTCTTCAACTATCTCCACCCAACCTAAAAGAGAGGACTTCTGCCCTCTAGAACAAAGAGAGAAGGGCTACCCAGACCCTCTCTAACTGGTGATCTGAATTCTTGCTTAGGCTGTGAGGCAAAGCACTGCAAGGGTTTTTTAAATAAAAGTTAAAATATCCTCTGGGTTCCTGAGGGACAAGCCTGACTGCATAGGGGGTGATGCAAAAGTGTCCTCTCCAGGAAAACGACATTGGGGGTGGTATGGGGCCTCAAGCCCACTGGACAAGGACAAGGAGGACCGGAGCCATTACAAGGTCCTCTTTCCATTATTGGGGGGTCAAGCTCTATCCCCACAAGATTTAAATCGTCAAGGCCCTTCTATACTTAGAGAAGGGAAGAGATTTAGGAGCACCCTGCTTATACATGAAGGCCTAAATCAGCATAGCCTAAAATCAGAATAAGCCTGACATACATACATGCTAACACAAAGTCTTGGGGGGGCTCTGGTGGAAAAACACTGAAACAGAAGGCTATAAGCTTTTGTAAACAGGCAGCTTCTGTGGAAAATTTCCACCTGAGTAGTCATAGATCTTATAAAAAGGCACCTCGTTGGACAGTAACCAACTTAGATAAAGACAAGTGATCATAGCGAGTCTATGATCTGTCCCCTGAACTTCACCAGCTGATACCCGGGTTCTGAAAGGTATCCATACTCCCCCTTTGAACACCTATGGCTACAGTGTCATCCTTCCCCACATCCTGCCTTTTGTGTTTTTAACCCTTGTGCGAATAAGTAAATTACGGTGTGATTTAAAAAAAAAAAGAAATTGTTTGCTTCAAACAAATACTGTGGTGGCCCATTTCTTTCTCGGCAACACAGATTAGAACCACTTTGGAAATTTAAGTGATCAAATTCTTTCATACAAATATATTATAATATATATAATATATATATATATATATCTCACTGATTAATATCCATATATGTATATCACAATTATGAACATATTACTACAGACTGATGTGTATACATAACTAGTTATATAACACCTTAACTTCACTCTGAATTAGCCTCACCAATATACTTAAAAATATTTAATCCAGGGGTGGAAAGAGTCCAACAGTTAGAACCACTTGATATTCTCACAGAACCTGGACTCAGTTCCCAGGATCAATATAATGGCTCACAAACAATCTGAAACTCCAGTTCCAGTGGTCCATGCCCTCATATGGCTTACTCAGGGAATGCACACACATGGTGCACATTCAGCAAAACACTCATATACAAAAAAATAAAAAAAAATCTTTTCCAAAAGAGTGTTTTATCAGGCTAAGAAAAAAAAGCTCATGTTAAAAACACCTGCCTACATGTGCAAGGGACCAAGATTTAATCTCTAGAGGAGGTCAGGGAACGAAAAAAAAGAAATAGGTTTATCAAAATGTAAATTATAGGTTATCACATTCAAATTTCCATCTACATTGAATAACATCTATTTCTATGCCTAAACCATTAAGCTAAGAAATGTTTAAATAACCAAGAGAAGCATGACAATACATTTTTAAAATATTATTTATATATTTATTATTTATTTATTATTATTTATACGATACAAACGTAGCTGTCTTCAGACACACCAGAAGATCCCATTACGATGGTTGTGGCCACCATCGGTTGTTGGGAATTGAACTCAGGACCTCTAGAGAGCACTTAGGCCTTCCGCTGCCCATCTCTCATAACCCAAGCAAGACAATACTAAAGACCCAAAAACACCAAAAACTGCATTCATTCATCAATACCTACTATAATGTTTGATGCATTTAGGGCCTGACCACTTACTCTTCACATGCATCATATTAAGTGAAGAAGCTGAGATTCAGGAAGTTCAAATGGCATAATCAAAACCCATGGATACCTGACAAAGCTGCCCCTGAATTCCTCAAAAAACTTAAATAAATAAATCATCAATCATTATAACATATACTGATAGTGGGGTGCTATTTCAGTAAACAAGAAAAAATCATCAACAATAGAAGACACTTCGCCTGGCAGTAGTGGTGCACGCCTTTAATCCCAGCACTTGGGAGGCAGAGGCAGGCGATTTCTGTGTTCGAGGCCAGCCTGGTCTACAGAGTGAGATCCAGGACAGCCAGGGCTACACAGAGAAACCCTGTCTCGAAAAACTAAAAAAAAAAAAAAAAAGAAAAAGAAAATGACACTTCCATAGTTAACTATATCCTTAAAAGGCAAAAACTAGATGAACCGTACAAGATAGTATAAAGTGGTAAATTAGGATAAATGGTTCATATTTTTAAATAAGTTTAGAAGAAAAAGAGTATGAAAAGGCCTTGGGTAAAAGAAACCTGCTATTTATAAGGATTGCAAATAAAACTGAGAGTATTTTCTTTTTTGTGGTGGTGTTGTTGTTTTAGTACTTACTGTAAATACACTATTATAAGCGATAGATAGATCGATAGATAGAAGATAGATAGATAGATAGATAGATAGATAGATAGACAGACAGACAGACAGTAGATAGACAGAGCCACCTTAAATCCTCACAACTAAAACTATTGTTACCATCTTTTGCAAATGAAGGAACTGGAAAGAAATGCTGTGATTTAGTCAAGGTTACAAAGTCACTAAGATGACACATGCTACTTCCCATTATGCTAAAGTTCACGAATACAAAATGGCTAGAAAGGTGCCTACCTAGTATATGAAACAGCATGGTCATGGTGAATGTAGTTTTTTGTTTTTAAAATCCAGTCATGGTCTGGGGTAACAGCTTAATGGTGAGTGCTTGTCTAACATGGGCTTCTCCCTGCTGGGAGAAGGCGGAGAGGACACAAAGTCAGCAAAACTGAGGACAGGTGCTGGGCATCCTTTGATCCCAGTACTAAGGAGCCAGAGACAGGCAGACAGGAGTTTGAAGCCAGCCTGATCTACAAGGCAGCACCAGGCCAGTCAAGGATACACTGTATCGAAGAAGGAAGAAAAGAGAGAGGGAGGGAAGGAAGAAGGTAGGGAGGGGGAAAAAAACAAACAAGATTGAGCAAGGTTTAACAGCACTTGTGAGGTGCAAGCATCAGGAGCTCGAATTCTTCCTACACTACACAGCTGAGGCACCACTTTTTCTGGCTAACAGGATCTCCAAGCTAAGATATGTTCCAGGTCTTAAAATCTGAGTAGGGTAGGGTATGATAGGTAGCTCACAGTTATTATCCCAACACTTGGGAAGCCTGGGTAGAGTAATCCTCTAACACAGAACAAAACCAGACAAATCCTGAGTAAGAGTAAGATTAGATGGGATTGGAGAGATGGCTCAGCAGTTAAGAGTTCTGGCTGCTCTTCCAGAGGTCCTGAGTTCAATTCCCAGCCATCATGTGGTGGCTTACAACCATCTGTAATGGAATCTGATGCCCTCCTCTAGTGTGTCTGAAGACAGCTTCAGTATACTCATATAAATAAAATAAACACATCTTTTAAAAAAAAAAACTTTAGCCGGGTAGTGGTGTGCGGCGTCTTCTTCTTCGCCGTAAATGAAACAGGACACTTCTTCTTCACAGCTCTTTTATTTTCCACGAATCTTCTTCCACTCTCTCCGACGACGACCCCCCAGCAGCTGAACTGCCTTTGTTATATACCCTTCCAAGGGGGCGGACCTGGCTGCCTGTTCTCTCAGGATTGGTTAGGGCCAATACCTCATTAGCATAAGCCCTCTCGGGAGGGGCTTGAGCCTGACGCATGCGCAGTAGGCGCGCCGGCCATGTTGGAAACCGGCGCCGTCTCTTTGGCCACCTACATCTCCCCCTTATTTATTTTATAAATTTGAAATAGGTTACTTCTGGACCCTTAAGATTCGTCCTAGGCCTCCCACACCCAGCATGCATTTGATTGTCAAAAGGCTTTGGAAGGCACTCCTTGAAAGAGCCACTGCTGTGGCAAAAGTCAGCGGGGGAAAGCAGAGGTCTGAGCCCTTGTGCAAGTGTTGAAGGCATTGTAATGGGGGGCGCCACCCCATACCCGCCTTTGTGCCTTTTTTCAGGGAGAGGTATTTGACACAAAACCTCTATGCACTCAGACATACTTTCAGAGAATCTATCTCAGGATTGAGAACATCTCTAGTCGAGGCACTCCTCGTACTCCCCGCTTCTGAAAAATTGAAATGGTGCCTTAGGAGCCTTATACCATTGGCATTGGTCAAGATGGTCAGGATCTAGGGAAAATGCCTGGACGGCCAATATCGGGTCCAGAAGGTTTCCCACTAGGTCTCCCTAAGGGAGGCCAGCCAAATACTTGGGAAGCACCTTCCTCCATGGCAGTCAGCGCCTGATAAACTACAGCCTTATGTCTTGCATGGTCATGCATAAGCAACATAGAAACCAAAGGCAGAAACCATATCCTAAGAGAACAACAGCTCCCCATACAAATACTCCCGCCCAAAGTCTTTTTAGAGTAACGGGATCTAGCAAGTGCCGTTCAGGGTGGCAGTCTTGCGACAGGAGCTTCAACATCAGGATCTGCAGTTTCATCATCCCTCCTTTCGTCTGGGATCGTCGGACTGGAGATCTTCCGAGTCAGTCTCTCAGGGATCCAGATAGGGTTTTCTTGATCCTGTGGGAAAACACAAACAGAACCTCGTGCTCTTATGAGCACGGGATCGGGCCCTCGCCATGCATTGGTTATGATATCTTTCCATTTTACCTTTTCTGGCGGAGGGCGTAAGTGATTATGATGTCTGTCAGCAGCAGGCTGACCCTGAGTATCCAAATTTAGAAAATTTAAAGTAAATAGTGCTAAGGATAGTCTATGCTTGGGGTTTAAGGCCGTGGCCTATTCCCTCTTTTTGTTTTTGAAGACATTCCTTGAGCGTGCGATGTGCTCGTTCTACAATACCCTGCCCCTGAGGGTTGTAGGACAGTCCATGAGTGAGTGAGACTTCCATACGTTGGCAAAAGGAAGAAAAGGCTTGAGCCGTATAGGCTGGGCCATTGTCTGTAAATATAAATCTAAACAGGACTGTTATAAAACAGCCAACAACTAATTAATTTACATATCTATTAATAATAGTTTTTTATATATTTTTTATAAAATTATTTTTCTATCAGCCAAAAAAAAATTAGGTTTGTATCTCTCTTGAGGCTTAAATTCTTTTGTGGAGAGCTTAAAAAAAAAAAAAAATCTTAGCCAATTAGCATCTCCTAGAAACCTTTGAATCTTATGTCACAATTTATTTAGGAATATAGCTGATGTCTCAAATATTAAAAGATATTGTCATACATCTGGTTTTGAGTGACTCCAACTTTGAATTACCAGTTTAAATCTTTTTTTATTACCAAAATTATAAATTTGCAATCATACCCAATAACATATTTTTCTTAACCCTAGTTCCCTGTGTTCTGAAGATAGGCTCTTGGAGCTGTGTCATGAAGAGTGATTGCTTAGAAAATATTTGCCTCCAGGATCAAAAACTAGGAAGGCCATACGCGCTTCCTTCCAAGTCTGTGGGCAGAATGAGCATTGTGTCTCTGGGGACAGACAGGCCCAAGGAACCTCCACATAGGGAGGCGGGCCTAGGGGCGGAGCTGTGGCATCTCCCAAGCATGCGGTTTGAGCTTTTCCGCCATTTTGCCTTTCTTTTTCCTTGAGAGGACCACGGTCTCTATTTTAGTTAACATGTCCTCAAGGTTCTCCTCCATCTTTTCTAAGCTCTTTCCTTCCTCTATCTTTTCTAAGCTATCAGAGCTAGAAGAGCTCTCTGTATCTATATTGGTTATCTTTTTTGGTCCCTTGTTTATTTTACTAACTCCTGCCTCAGAGCCTTCTGACTGAGCCTCTTTCACTTGTTCAAAAACTTCCTGGTCCTTTCGGACAGCAGATTCATATTCACAATGAGAATTTAGGTACAATCTAAGACTGTATGTCAGGAAAAGCATTATTATGATACCCAAGCCAACCCACTCCGAGTTGACAATAGATATCATAGTTTAGAAAATCTGCGGACCTTTTATTGCCGCTTTCCTTATACTCGTCCCTAAACCTTGACTTGTCCCAAATCTAGGGAATCTCTACTCGTCCCAAACCAGGGAACTTCAAACCAGGGATCTTTAATTCGTCCCAACCCAGGGATCCTCCACTCGTCCCTGACTCGTCCCAAAGCAGGGATCCTTAACTCGTCCCAACCCAGGGATCTTCCACTCGTTCCTGACTTGTCCCAAAGCAGGGATCCTTAATTCGTCCCAACCCAGGGATCTTTCACTCGTTCCTGACTTGTCCCAAAGCAGGGATCCTTAATTCGTCCCAACCCAGGGATCTTTCACTCGTTCCTGACTTGTCCCAAAGCAGGGATCCTTAATTCGTCCCAACCCAGGGATCTTCCACTCGTTCCTGACTCGTCCCAAAGCAGGGATCCTTAATTCGTCCCAACCCAGGGATCTTCCACTCGTTCCTGACTCGTCCCAAAGCAGGGATCCTTAATTCGTCCCAACCCAGGGATCTTTCACTCGTTCCTGACTCGTCCCAAAGCAGGGATCCTTAATTCGTCCCAACCCAGGGATCTTTCACTCGTTCCTGACTCGTCCCAAAGCAGGGATCCTTAATTCGTCCCAACCCAGGGATCTTTCACCCGTTCCTGACTCGTCCCAAAGCAGGGATCCTTAATTCGTCCACCTCAGGGATCTTTAACTCGTCCCTGACTCGTCCCAAACCAGGGATCCTTAACTCATCTCTGACTCGTCCCAGACCAGGGAGCCTCTACTCGTCCTCGACTCGTCCTAAACCAGGGATCCTTAACTCGTCCCAACCCAGGGATCTTCCACTCGTCCCTGACTCGTCCCAAACCAGGGAACTTCAAACCAGGGATCCTTAACTCAAACCTCGACTTGTCCCAAAGCAGGGATCCTTAATTCGTCCCAAACCAGGGATCCTTAACTCGTCCCAACCCAGGGATCTTCGACTAAAAACTACACCTTTTTACCTCAGTTTCTGAATCCACGAGGTGGTTGTAGTCGGCTCGTTGTCGTTAGTCTTCTGTGGCCGCAGTGTCTTTCTCGTCTCTCGCCACGTCTCTCCGCCGCCGCGTCTCTCTCGTCTCTCCGCCGCCGCGTCTCTCTCGTCTCTCCGCCGCCGCGTCTCTCGCGTCTCTCCGCCGCCGCGTCTCTCGCGTCTCTCCGCCGCCGCGTCTCTCGCGTCTCTCCGCCGCCGCGTCTCTCGCGTCTCTCCGCCGCCGCGTCTCTCGCGTCTCTCCGCCGCCGCGTCTCTCGCGTCTCTCCGCCGCCGCGTCTCTCGCGTCTCTCCGCCGCCGCGTCTCTCGCGTCTCTCCGCCGCCGCGTCTCTCGCGTCTCTCCGCCCGCCGGCTCGCCTCTCCGCCGGGCCGCCTCTCCGCCGGGCCGCTTCTCCCCGGGCCGCTTCTCTCTTCTCCGCCGGGCCGCTTCTCCGCCGGGTCGCTTCTCTCTTCTCCGCCGGGCCGCTTCTCCCTTCTCCGCCGGCCGCTTCTCTCTTCTCCGCCGGCCGCTTCTCCGCCGGGTCGCTTCTCTCTTCTCCGCCGGGCCGCTTCTCCTTCTCCGCCGGGCCGCTTCTCTCTTCTCCGCCGGGCCGCTTCTCCGCCAGGTCGCTTCTCTCTTCTCCGCCGGCCACCAGTTGTTGCGGCTTCTTCTTCTCTTCTTCCTTGGCGACTCTCTCCGACGACGACCTCTGGAACACTCCCCAGGCAGCTGAGCTGCCTTGTTATATACCTTCCAAGGGGCGACCTGGCTGCCTGTTCTCTCAGGATTGGTTAGGGCCAATACCTCATTAGCATAAGCCCTCTCGGAGGGCTTGAACCTGACACATGCGCAGTAGGCGGCGCCGGCCAAGTTGGAAACCGGCGCCGTCTCTTTGGCCACCTACAGTGGTGGCACATGCCTTTAGTCCCAGCACTTGGGAGGCAGAGGCAGGCGGATTTCTGAGTTTTAGGCCAGCCTGGTCTAGAGTGAGTTCCAGGACAGCCAGGGCTACACAGAGAAACCCTGTCTTGGAAAAAAAAACAAAACAAACACACAAATAACAAACAAAACATTTAAAAAAAAAAAAAGATTAGCCTACCTATTAACTAGAGGAACTGGTACATTCCAAGAAAGAGTAAAGGTACTATAAGAAAAGAAAATTAGCTGGGCAGTGGTAGTACACCCCTTTGATGGCAGCACTGGGAGGCAGAGGTGGAGTTCAAGGTCTACAGAGTGAGTTCCAGGATAGTCCAGGCTACACACAGAGAAATCCTGTTTCATAAAACTGAAAGAAAGAAAAGAAATCCACTTCACAAAATAAACATGGCAAAAGACTGAAGAAGAGCTCATGGTTGGGGATTGGGGAATCATTGAACACCAATGGATCATAGACAAACTCTTCAAAACCCTTAACTTTTTAATATATGAGTATTTTGTCCATATAAATGGACGTGCACCACATGTGTACACAGCCCATAGAGGGCAAGAAAGGGTATCAGATCCCCTGCAAGAACTAGATTTAGAGATAGTTGTAAGCCACCATGCTGAGATCTATACATGGGTTGTCCTCCAAGAAGCACCCACTACTAACTTCTGGGCCATCTCTCCAGTCTCCAGAATACTTTTTAAGAGGTCTCTTTATGTATATCACTGGCTGGCCTGGAACTTACCAAGCTGACTTCACCTTCCTGAATGCTGTTAAAGTCACCATACTCAGCTTCCAGAAGGCTAACTTTTTTTTTTTTCTGTTTTTTTTTTGTTTGTTTGTTGGTTGGTTGACTGGGGCTCATTAGGAATAGCAAAAGACACCAAATACTAAAATATAAACAATCTTCAAATTATGGTCCTTACATCCCTATAATGTCAACAAGTTCCCAAAAGACTTAAATAGTAGGGTAACCATATAGCCCAGTTTATCTGGATTTTGTGGATCTTTGTGCATAGATCTCAGGTCTTGTCAGTCCTGGTGGCCAGGACGCAACCTCTATATTCCTTTATTTATTTTAAAGATTTACTTATTTTATGTATATGAGTACACTGTAGCTATCTTCATACACAACAGAAGAGGGCGTCAGATCTTATTACACATAGTTGTGGGCCACCATGTGGTTACTGGGAACTGAACTCAGGACCTCTGGAAGAGCAGTCAGTGCTCTTAACCACTGAGCCATCTCTCCAGCCCTACACATCCTTTTACAAGTGCCCTCCTCTTGTTTATGTGTGGGGGAGGAGGGATATGGAGGAGATGGTGCCCTGAGTGCATGTGGAGGTCAGAGGTCAGTGTCAGGGGGTTGCATCTATTGCTGTCCTCCTTATTTATTTATGGAGCGTTTCTTACTAACCCTAGAGTTCATCATTTCGGCTAGGGTGGCTGGCCAGCAAGCCTCCAAGATCCACCTGCCTCTGCCACCCAGGGCTGGGGGCCTGGAGATGTGTGTGAGCCGCTGTGCTCAGCTCTATGTGGGTGCTAGGGATCCAAACGCAGGGCTTCATGCTTGTCCAAGAAGCACTTTGTCATCTCCCCAGCACCCCTTCTCCAGTTTTACACAGGCCATGCTGGGTCCTCATTTCTAATTTTATATTATAGTCCATTGTTGGGGTGAAAATGCTTCAGGGAATCAAAAAGCAAGCAATAAAAATACTGGGGCCAGCAAAATGGCTCAGCAGGGAAAAGCACTTGCCTTAAGTTTGATGACTGCAGGACCTACATGGTAGAAGGAGGGACCAGCTTGCCCTTTTACATCCACGTGTGTGCTGTGTGCTGTGTGTCTGTGCACATACAATGAATCAATGCAAGGGCTGGAGAGGACGACTTGGCATGTAGGTGCACCAACTGCTCTTCCAGAGGACCTGGGCTTCACTTCCCAGCACCCACACATGGCAACTCACAAACGTCTGTATATCCAGTCACAAGTGCTCTGATGCCCTTTTCTGGCCTCTGAGGGCACCAGGCATGAACATAGTACATTTAGACATACATGTAAGCAAAACACCCACACACATAAAAACTTAAAAAATGAACACCGGAACAGTTGGCCGGAGAGTTCAACCGCAAGCTTAAGAGATGCCGCCGAAGGGGAAAACGTGGTTCTGGGAAAGGAGGGAAAGGAGGTGCAGCCTCTGGGAGTGACAGTGATGACAAGAAGTCGCAGGGTCCTAAAGGTGGTGGCAGTGCAGTAAAGGTCAGACATATTCTATGTGAAAAACATGGGAAAATCATGGAAGCCATGGAAAGTTAAAGTCTGGGATGAGATTCAGTGAAGTGGCCACACAATATAGTGAAGATAAAGCCAGACAAGGGGTGACTTGGGTTGGATGACCAGAGGATCCATGATAGGGCCATTTCAAGAAGCAGCATTTGCCTTGCCTGTGAGTGGGATGGATAAGCCTGTGTTTACAGACCCACCAGTTAAGACAAAATTTGGATATCATATTATTATGGTTGAAGGGAGAAAATAAAATCATATGAAAGACTGAAAAAAAAAAACTTAAAAAATAAATTCAGTGACAAAAACCAATCAAATGATGGGCCAAACATTTGAATATAAACAATCTATAAGCACATGAAAATACTTTGTCTTCCTAGAACCCAGCATCGGGAGGAAGAGACAGGCAGATCACTAGACTTCATTGGCCAGGCTACTCCAGGCTCAGTGAGAGACCCTGTCTCAAAAAATAAAGTGGAGAAGAGATTCAGAAAGACATCTGACAGCAATCTCTAGCTTTCACATGTAGACACCCACATGTGCATTAACTCACACACATCAACACAGACAACACACAGTGTTAAGGTAATAGCTATTTCTGCAGAGAGGGTGCAGTGATTAAGAGCATTAGCCCTTCCTCCAGGGGACTCTATCCCAGAGCCCACAAAGTGGCCCACAAGGTGGCCCACAACTGTCTGTGACTCCAGTTCCAGGGATCTGATGCCCTGTACTGGCTGGTTTTGTGTGTCAACTTGACACAAGCTAGAGTCATCAGAGAGAAAGGAGCCTCAGTTGAGGAAATGCTTCCATTAGATCTAACTGTAAGGCATTTTCTCAATTAGAGATTGATGGGGGAGGGCCCAGCCCATGGTGGGTGGTGCCATCCCTGGACTGGTGGTCCTGGGTTCTGTAAGAAAGCAGGCTGAGCAAGCCATAGGAAGTAAGCAGTATCCCTCCATGGCCTCCACACCAGCTCCTCCTTCCAGCCCTGATTTAGTTCCTGTCCTGACTTCTTTCAGTGATGGACTATGATCTGGAAGTATAAGCCCCATAAACCCTTTCCTCCCCAACTTGGTTTTTGGTCCTGGTAGTCACAGCAATAGAAACCCTAAGACACACCCTCATACATTCATACAGGTCAAACACCCATACACATAAAATGAGCAAATAAACCATTTAATAAAAGAAAAAGAAAAGAAAACAGCTAAGGGGCTGAAAAGATGTTCAGCGGTTAAGAGCACTTGCTGCTTCTGAGGCCTGGAATTCAGATCCTAGCACCCATATCAGGCAACCCACAAGTGTCTAAAATTCTAGCTCTAGGAGATCCAGCTCTCTTCAGGCCTCCAAGGGCACATGCAAGCACATGACATACATCTAAATAAACAAAATCTTTTAAATAGCTATTAGAATATACAGTAATATTCCAAAGACAAAAGGGTACGGAGCACAGTTCCTTCCCTCAGACAGCAAGCCAATGAGGAAGTTGCAAGGCTCAGCCCTGCCTCCTGGAGATTGACGAGAGCTGTAAATATTAAGAGCAGATAAGCAGAGCTAGGTTTGTGGGTATATATCAAATAATTATACCTGAAAATTTTTACCAAAACAGCCTTTGCAGGTCCCTGAGAAACACCCAGAACATTGAGGGCGAGAAGAAGGCAGAATCTCTGATGTCATTATCTGACCTCTGTGACATAGGCTTTTGGTGCCAGAGAGAGAGCAGCTTTCAGGGAAAGAACCCCTCAGCTCCCACTGTGGGCAGCAACGCTGCCCCTTAAGCAAAGCCTCAGGCTCTTGGAGCCTTTTACCAACTGGCCCTACTGTTGCTGCCACTGGCTCTGATAATCCTTCTCAGCCAAGGCCAGTCTGAGGGAGAAGGATTGAGGGTTGAGGTTTTGAGGGTGACAAGAGGCCAGGGAAACCAGAATGCCAGGATACCAGGATGCTTACAAAATTTGATTGTCATGATTAGGACAAATCCCTGTACCACGGAAGAGCTCTGTGTATCAGAAAAAGGACTGAGGGCACCGCTCAGACTGGAATACTGGGTCATAGTCAGTTTAGGGGTCAGAGTGCGGGGGCTGGAGGAGGTTAGAAAGACTGTTTTGTGACTCTGCTTTCTCTTCCAGGTCCCCTAGTTGGCGAAGTGACTTTTGAAACTGTGGAAGGCACGCACGTTGGTAAAGCACTGCACAGTCCTCTCCAGTCCTTTCCCCATCTGGGCCCTCACTGTCCCTTTCCCCTCAGTCCTCCCACCTTCCAGCCATAATCTCCACTTTTCTAACCTTCTCTACAGTAGCTTGCCACATTTTCTGACCTCAAAGGTGACAAACTGCTAGTCTTTGTTGCTTTGAGACAGACTCGTGGAACCCAGGCTAGCCTCGAGCTCCTTATATCCCCACAGGGATTACAGGCTTGTGCCAGCATGCCACCCTTAAGTGGTGTTGGGGATTATGCCAAGGACTCCATGCATGCTAGGCAAACAATTTACCAGCTGAACTACATCCAAAGACCTCACATTGAGGGTCCTGAGCTCACTCTGGAAATGAGCACCTGACCATCATCCCGACATTTTGACCTCTGTCTTGTTCTCCGCAGGTCCTACAGGCTGTGTCTTCCTCCTATTCCACCCAGAGAGTTGCGGTTGTCCCTCAGCTCCCCAGCATAGGTCTCATTCTCTGTCTCCATACTTCCCAGCGAACAGCTGAGGAAACCTGAGGAGCCAAGCTTAGATGCAGGCTCTGGACTGAGCACACCACAGCCAGGTAGAAGAGGCCGCGTGTCCCCTTGGCCTGCTGCTGATGCCTGCAGCACAACGAGGCTGCTGCTGCCACACTGTGCACAGAAGGCAGTCTTGACCACCAGCCACAGCTGGCTTCAGAGATCCTCACACTGACTGTTAGGTGTTTCTAACCATTGGGCTTGTCACCCCATCCCCTGCCTCCTGGATTCAAGGCAATGTTGCCTCAAAACAAGGACTGGGTGCGGCTACAGAACGTAGCACCCCTAGAGAGTCCCCCTCAGGTCTTCTCACAGTTTGTGGACTCCCCTCCACCCAACTTAGTATCTCTTTCTCTCCATCAGACCCCGCTTCTTCCCACTTTCCTTTGCCCACCACCACGCAGACGTATTTCTTCTCTTCTCTGACACAGACTCACTCTCCTGGGCCTCACTTCTACTCTTCGGACTCAAATTCTGACTTTGTTCCTCTTCTCTACTCTTCCTCTCTCCCAAGATCCGCTTCTTGCTTTCCCCAAAACTATACTTACTTTGGTGAAAAACTCCCCTCTTCCCATTCCACGCCTCCCTCCAACTCTCAGCTCTGTCTGTCTCCCCGCTTAGCTGCTCCTCCTCTGTTTCCCAGCTACAAAATTCCTCTCCTCACTCCTACCAGTCCCCTTCCCGCCTCCAGGACTTTCAAAGCTCCATGATCACTCCCCCTGCCCCACCTCACCTTCTGGAGGGATTCAGAGTAACAGGCAAGCACAGCAGTGCCCTCCATCCAGAAGCATCAGGTCCTCTGGGGTGAAAGGAGATGTGTGCCAAGCGGGGTGGACCCTGCAGAATTCAAGGACCCAGGGGCCCTCGCCCAAGCCCTAGCGGACCATGTGGGGCGCTGCAGAATTGCACTAGACCTGAAGCTAGAGTTTCTGCAGCGCCTGTGGCTAGGAACAACCGGCCCAGCCCCAGTCATGGAGTACCCCGTATGTCTAGTGTGCCTCCAGCCCGCACACTGTCTTGCCCCACCACCAAGTACAAGACTGTACCCCGGCTGCTTGCCTTCCCTCAACTACAACCCTGTACCCAGGGCCAGGAATCTGGGCCTCTCCGAATGGGAATTGGCTTCGGCCTCCGCCTGCCTCGGGGCCAGGCCAAGGCTTTGCATCTTGTGCCCAAAAAAAGTCCGGTGGGAGTAGAGCCCGAGGAAGAGGCCCCCCAGTGTCAAAAGCCTGCAACCCAGGCATCAGTTCAAATCACCGACACATGCTTCAAGACAAGGAGCCTCCGGTCTGTAGACCTTCAGTCACCAAAACCCAGCCAGTGTTCCAGGTCTCTACTTCAGGAGCCAAGACAGGCCACTGCATCCCCAAAGCCCAGGCCTTCTGTCTCAAAGAGGTCTGTGTCCCTAGGGTCTATTCTCCGGAAGTTTCTATCTTAATTCCAGAGCAGAGGAGACCCCCTGGAACACCCCTCCAAACCCCACCCTCCCTACCTGGCACAGAGACACCTTGAAGGGCTGGCTGGCCGGATGCCAGGTGTATTCTCCTGCCCTGAATCCTGGGAACCCCTTGTGGAGTCTATTTTCCCCTAGTTGAAGAGACCAGGGGCACCCAAGGCCTCCTTTAGCCTTCATTGTATCCAATAAAGCCTAACCCTGAGAATCTTGTGTTTGTGTCTCCTATGTCCACAGGATAGAATCAATGGCTATGGGATAAGGCCAGTCCACAAAAGGCCGGGGGATGGAAGGATTTAGGACACCAAATGCTACCTACTTGAGAACACTCTAGTACCTGATGCTTAGAGACCTCTACAAGGCCTGAAAAGATGTACACCCCCATCTGAATTAAGGTTAGCAAGTTCACAGGCCTAGGTTCCAAGAACTAGGCGGCCACCCAAAGAAAACCAGCCAGGCCAGCTATGCTCCAGAAACTTAGCTGATCACAAAAGGGCAGAACCAAGAATGCAGGTCATCTGGGTCATCTGGTTCACAGGCTCTGGGCTCTGTGTTCCAAAGACTGGCTGACCACGTCATAGATGATATACAAGGTTAAATTCTTGAGGAGAATATGTGCAAGGTGTTTTTCTACCCCTGCCCTGGTTTATGACTGACTAAATAATAGGCCGAGACTTTCCACTATTTTTATGATATGGGCTAGAACTTGCTACTGTTTTCATGGCAATTCTTCCTTGATTTTCCCCCTCATCCCCCACTCCTTGGGGGTGACGGTGGAGACCTTATGCTGGCGGTCAGGATGCAAGAGAGCGCAGTTCTCCGAATCCCCTGCGGCTTGGACTCGCCTCGGGAGGTGGCCATGGCCACCTAGGACCGCAGGGGAACAGTCATCCCTGAGAGCAGAGAGAGGAAAGGTGGACAGCGCCTTCAGGGTTTGATGGTAGGTCCAAGAGTCCTGCCGACAGGGTGTTTGCAGTAGCTAGCCAGGGTTCCCCTCATTCAGTAGATAGAGAGGATTGAAGGACACTGTCCATCATCATCTAACTGTAGGTGGCTGTTCTTGGCTATCTCAGGTGTGTGCCCCTTTGGCTCTATCTATAGCTGCAGACATTTCAGACTCCCCCTCCTAGACATGAACATTAAAGAGCTAAATCAAGGGAGATGCTTAGATCCAATAACTTCCCACTTGTTTAAAATAAGGAAACCCCCTTCAGTACCAGCTCCTGTCCTGGAAATTTAAAAAAAGGGGTTTTTAGGCTAGTTTTTAAAGGATGCTGTAAAAAATGTTCTGGAAATGAAAACCGTTTGAGATAACCTGCAAAGCCCCTGCCACACGTAAGCACTGCTGGCCCTATTTTTTTCACTGTGCCCCCCCCAAGTCCTAGGAAACAGCCTTTCCTAAAAAGAAGACCCCCGGCCAAGAGAGGGTTTAAAACACCCCCCTACCCATAACAATCAAAGGGAGGGGTGACCAACGTCCAACCCAAGGCCCAAAATTTCTCCGTAGCTGGGGAAAGGCCTAAAAAATTTTCGGGAAAAATCATTGGGGGGTTGTTGTGGTGGTGACTTGAAAAACTTGGTTAATTTACACAACTGTTTTTAACTACGTTACGTGGCTTTCAGGTATTTTTTAGAATATTACTTTTTCAGTTAAATTTGGAAATGAATGGGTAGGACCTTTTTAAATTTTCAACATTGTTCAATTACCACACTACTTTTGTTATTTTTAAAAAACCTTTCAAGTGCGAAAAAAGTATAATGATGGGGAAGCCTATTACACACACCCCTGGAATTTGGCTTGATTCTTTAAACAACAGCTGAACTGAGACAAATTTTTACTCCAAATCCCCCTCAGTGCCTTTGATTTTGGGTATAACTACAATGAATGCTAAGGTTAAGGAAGGGGACCTGAAGGGGGAAAAAGGGTTTGGGCAAAAAAAACTGAAAAAAAAACCCAAAAAAAGAAAAACCCGTACTCCCCAAATTCG
>JAJTUV010004372.1:0-20580 GCA_021653895.1 Mastomys natalensis
AATGACAAAAGAACATATCAAACAGGTATGAAAAGAGAATTTCAAAATTCTTCTGCTTAAAATCAACTGATATACCTTCCCCCTTTAATGAATGGGGGGAGGGGGGGCAGGCAGGGTTTCCCAAATCAGGGACTCTCTCATGCTAAGCAAGCACTCTATCATTTAGCACCTCTAATGCCCCAAAATAAAATAAAAATCTGTGATTTCAGGGCATAACAAAGTAAAAGTCTATCTGGAATAAAAACATAAAGCTCTGTAGAAGAAGTAACTAAAAGAACACATTATAGGGCTGGAGATGCAGCTCAATACAAAGTGGCTTTCTAGCTTGCACAAAATGCTGGCCTCCATTCCTAGAATTTCCAGAAAACAAAATAAAACAATACAACAAGCCCTTCTGAACACTGTAAAACAGCCTGATACCTACTCAATGAAATTATAAAGGACAAGGTAAGCAAAGGCAGGCTCACTTTATAAAGAACAACAAATCCAGGAAAGGTTGTCTTTTACTGTTTATTATAATGTTAAGTACTAGCCTCCAAGACAAGAGTCAGCACTAGCCTGAGGACCCCGGTTAATTCTGATTGGTCAGCAGCCAATACCTGGGGAGTTTAGGTTTCCAGGCTAGAGACCATGACGAAGAAAGGGAAGGAGAGTGGCCATGGCATAGAGAAGCAAGGAGAGCCACCATAGCATAGAAAAGGAGTCAGCATTGAAGAAGAAGAAGGGGGGGGGGGGGAGCAGCAGCAGCAGCAACATCATGCAGGAGGAAGAAGGAGAGCTGCCATGAAATAGAGAAGCAAGAAGAGCCACCACTAGGGCTAGGGGCCAAGGAGAGAGGGCTGCCTGGCTGGAACTATGGGCAGTTCAGATTAAACACAGTAAGTAATAATTTGAGATATGGATAGGAAGTAGATTCTAACTTCATGGAGGACAGGCAGCTGACCAGCTACTGTGCTACTTAAGGCATGTTAAAATACAAAGGCTATGTGTCTGTGTTTCATTCCAGGAACATAAATGGTCAAAGGCAGGAAGGAACACCGTTGGGATTTATTAAATTATATTTAGTACAACCAACCTCAAAACAACAACAACACCCCCCCCACCCCAAGGTAAAGAAACCACTTCCATAGGAGATGCAGGACTGGGAACTTAGAGTGTTACAAATATTCTCATAGATATACAAAAGGATCTAGGGAAATGAAGAGTGATCCTAAAATCTAGAGGTAACAAGATTTTAGTACAGTAATAAATTGTTAGACCCATCCCAACTGTGAATGACAGTCATCACTCTAGTCCCAGACTGAGGTTGGACTGAAATGTGTAACTTGAGTTCAGTGGAAGGAGCTTGGGTAAGCAAAAGAAGAATAGAAGAAAAAATTGCTTGAGGCTAAAATACCCAAGTCACTTATCATAAGATACTACATATGAAAATAATGTTTGTGGGTATATACTGGGTCAGAGGTTGAACCCAAGACTTTCTACATGTTAGGGAAATACTGGACCTAGCTATGCCACCAGCCAAAAAGAATGCCTTTTCAAGAACCATCTTTCACTTCCTCACCACTACCACGAGTTACTGCAAATATCTGTTGCCAAACTATCAAAAGCACTTATAATTGATTAAAACCTTCTGGACAGTAAACCAGGTGAGAGGCTAAAGTTCACTGTGTCTCAAGTATCACTGATGCTGGTCTCCCTTGAGCTGGTTTATTTATTTATTTTTTTAAAGCCTCTCGAAACTGTAAGTAAACAAATCCTGACGGCCAGTGAAAACCTGACACACCCAGAAACTCTCAGCAAAACATTTACTCATAGTCTACAATGGACTCTCCTATTCTATCTACAGGCAGCCTCGCCTGGAGCTAAAGGTCGAAAGAAAACACTCCTCCAAAGCTTCACACTTCACAGAAGAAATGGCCTCCTACAGAAGGCAGGGAATAGCACCCACCACTCTGCAGCTGGCAAGCCACACCCTTTCTGTCTTTCTTTCTTTCTTTCTTTCTTTTTTAAAGATCTATTTATTATGTATATGAGTACACCATTGCTGTCTTCAGACACACCAGAAAAGGGCATCAAATCCCATTACAGATGGTTGTGAGCCACCATATGGTTGCTGGGAATTGAATTCAGGACCTCTAGAAGAGCAGATAGTGCTCTTAACCACTGAGCCATCTCTCCAGCCCCCTTTCTGGCTTTCTTATTAACATGGCTTCTTTTTTTTTTCTTCACTAGCTAGAAGTAAGTTTCATTTGAGCTTGTAGATTTCCTAAAAACACAGGTATGTTGAACATTAGAGCTAAAATCAACAGCTCTTTTGAAGCCCTCCTGTACCCCAGTGCCAGTGGCCACAACCACCCTACCCTAGAGTCAACCAGAGTCCAGTATTCCAATTAGTTTGCCTGGCAAGAAATCAGTCTGGCTAGAACCAGGCAAGGTGGTAAAGGCCTGGGATCCTGGCTTACTTGCAGAGTGAGTTCAGGTCCAGCCTGGGCAACTTAAGGAGATTCTATCTCAAAAACAGGAAATACAGAAGTGTGGTGAGATGGCTTAATGGGTCAAACCCTTGTCTTGAAATTGTGAATATGTAAATTTAGATCCCTAGAACCCAGGTAAAAGCCAGATTTAGTAGCAAGTCTGTAATCAGAGTTCTGTGGTAAGATGGAGGCAGACACAGAAGCATCCTAGGAAGCCCCCAGGGCCAGCTGGCCTGGCAAGTGCAAGGTGGAAGATGAGGGCCAACCCCCGAGGTTACACAGTTATACTTACTCGGCCAGTGGCAAGTGTACACGCCTATACTCACAAGCAGGAATACACACGTCCAAACACATCCCCCACACAATTTACTAAACACAAACTCACAAAGATCAATAACAATTAGCCAGTACAAAAACCTAGGGACAGAACTCAGTGGCAGACAGCTTACATAGCATGCGCACAAGGCCCTGGGTTCAATACCAAGTACTGAAGGTAAAAAAAAAGAAAGACTCGGAAGAAAAAAAGAAACCAAGTGCTTTCACAACATCCCAATAGAAACAAAATCTCTTTCCACATACATCTAAAGGGTTGGGTAACATTCCCTGCTCAGGTGCTTTTAAAGAACTATTCCTAGGCTTTCAGAAAAGACCACCACACAGGAAGCCTGGTAAGATGTGCAGTGTGTTGCCCTCCCTCCTAAAATGGAAACTTCTGTAATCTCTGTCTTTGTCACACTCAGGTATTTGATAAGCTAAATGAGAAACAAGTAAGTCACAGTGATTGACTATGCTGCTATCAATGCGAAGGTTACTGCCGCCATTCCCACAATGCTTCTGCCAATCTTGACCCCAGCTGCCTCCACCCCATAGGCAACAGTGTTTCCTCCAAACAAGAAAGAAAAGGGGGTGGGTAGGAGTTCTTGCCTTCTGCAAAGGCCAAGCTTTCTTTGTGACTTTTTTAGGAGGTATTCCTTCCAGAGCCTCGATCTACTTCCTGAAAACAGAAACGATTTTACCCTTTAATAAAGCAATTTCCAATGACCTACCTTTTAAACATTCTGAGCAAAACAAACAAACAACTTGGCCCCGGTGTGGTGGCGCACATTTAATCCCAGCACTCTGGAAGCAGAGGCAGAAGGATCTCTGTGAATTTGAGGCCAGCCTGGTCTACAGAGCAAGTTCCAGGACAGCCAGGGCTATTACACAGAGAAAAGCTGTCTTAGAAACAAAAAACAAACAACATACACAACACACAAACACAATGATTCTAAGCATGAAGTTTAACAAAGCACAAAAGAAAAAAAGAGAGAACATAAGGTGGGAATTTAATAAAAGGTTCAAAGTGTTTTGCTTTGTTTAAACTTACCCACTCTTCAACATTGGGGGGCTGCTCGTCATAAACATGTTCCTTATCCCACAAAATATTGGACTTATCATACCGGTCCATCTTTCTTCGGGTTTTCACAGCAAAAAAGATGATTAAAGCAAAAGCCACGATAATCATGAACCCCAGGACAATGGCTATAGCCTAAAAGGGAATGAAAGGTATTGACATAATAATTTTAATTGCTTTAATTGAAATCTACCTTCTAGGAGCTAAAGCCCTTACTGAAGGGCCTGTGTACTTGTGGTTTAAAGGGTATAAAACTAAAAGTAAATTGTCAAAGATTAGTTCTATCATAAAACTAAACCACACCAACTGGACTACAGCTAGCCAAACACATACAGAGTGAGCCGGGCGCACATAAACAAAAAAAAATTGATATATTCCACATGACTCAATACTCAAACCCTGCTTAGCTAGGAACTATCAGAACCCCATTTCACAGCTACAGGAGTTTTGCCTGCATGTATGTCTGTGTGAGGGTGTCAGATGCCCTAGAACTGGAGTTACAGACAGGTATGTACTGCTATGTGGGTGCTGGGAATTGAACCCAAGTTTTTCTGCAAGAGAAGCCAGGGCTCTTAACCACTGTGTTATCTCTCCAGCCCCTTTGTTTTATTTTTATTTTTTTTTCTAGACAATGTCTCATGTAGCCCAGGCTAGCCTCAGACTCTCCATATGTAGGCTCAAGGTGATGTCACCTATTGATCTTCCTGCCTCTACCTCCCAGGTGCTAAGATTAGACAGCCTTAAATCTTACTTTTCTTTTTTTTTTTTTTTTGGTTTTTCGAGACGGGTTTCTCTGTGTAGCCCTGGCTGTCCTGGAACTCACTTTGTAGACCAGGCTGGCCTCGAACTCAGAAATCCACCTGCCTCTACCTCCCAAGTGCTGGGACTAAAGGCATGCGCCACCATCGCCCGGCTTAAACTTACTTCTAAAGAGTTTAAAAACTGCTATTTTCAGAAGTAGTTTTAGATACTAAATCATTCCTATAACCCTGTTCATGACACATCCCTGGCAATTCTTTTCACACTGTTAAGTTTTGGAGCCATAGGGGGTCTATCTTAACATAAATGATAAAGATATGAATCTAACCAACTTATAAATTAGAGCAAATGGATGAATGATTCCTTTGATGTAGCAAGTCTTTTTAAACGCTTTGTTACAATGCCTGGTAACAATGAAGCCTCCTCCCCCTTGCCGGCTAATCCATTTGTCAGGCAGACCCATTAGGTGGCACACGAGCCTGGGCGCACTTGAATTGGAGGCCAGTGCTGGTTACACACTGTGGGGTAGGAGCTCTCCTTCCCGCTGTCTACCTCCAGTGACATCCTTTCTCAAAGAATATAGGTTTCAAGGGTCGGCGGATTAAGAGAGACGGGCATGAGGTGAGTTAGACACACAAATTCTGCCACTTCGCAGTGCCCCCACAGACAGTCTGAACAGTAGCAGCAGAAACTGTGAAAACCTACACCAGCAAGGAAAACACTCCATCTTCAAAATACAGGCCGGCAGTCTGTGGAGAAAGTCTAACCCAAAAGAGTGACTCATTCAGGAAAAACAATGAGAATTCCTGAGTCAAGGGGAGAAAAAAAAAACCAGCAGCAGTATTCGTGGTTTAATGTAATTAAAATGAATCACAGTCTTCTAAGGCTTTACTCCGAAGCACGAGGAATCACCTAGACAAAAAAGGTACTAACACCCTGGAAACTACCAAATCCACTGAAGAAAACAGGAAGAGGCTCTGTTCATTGGAAGATTTATGATTACAAAGATGACAAGATTCCCCAAAACCAATCTACAGATTTGGGGCAACTCTTCAAAGTCCTAGCAAGAGGGCTGGCAAAAACTAAAACTCATCCTACCATGCACAAGGAATATTCTAAAGGATAATCTTAAAAACTATATGGAAATGCAAGAAATAATCAAAATAATTTTGATCCAAGTTAGAGAATCCATACATCACAATATCAAAACTTACTGTAATGCTAAAATAAGAGAGTAGACTATAGGTGTAAGGACAGAAGCAATAGATTAATGGGATCAAATGAGACTCAAAAAATAAACATTTGTATTTATGACGTGTGTGTATGTGTGTGTGTGTGTGTGTGTGTTTCATATGAGAGTGCAGTTCCATGTGTGTGCACATGGGTATGCTTGCCTATACGTGTGTGCCTATCTGTGGGAGGAGGTCAAAGGTCAACAGCAGGTGTCTTCTCTATCACTCTTCCTCTTTTTGAGAAACAGTCTCTCAGTGGACCTAGAGCTTGTCATTTCAGCTGATTGGTTGGCCAGGGAACCCCGAGGAGCTGCCTATTTCTGTCTCGCCCACACTGGGGTCACATGTGCACACCCACCATGCTTGATTTTCGCATGGGTTCTGGGGATCCAAACTGAAGTCCCCGTGGATTCGCACACACTCTACCCACTGAGCCACATCCAACCCCGGATGTTTCTAACCCAGGGCCTCATCCCGATAAGCAAGCTTTCCACCAATGAGCTACATTCATCTCTCCATAAGTCAACTCATTCTGCACACTGGCATGGAGAAAATTCAAGTGGAGCAGGGAAGGCAGTTCATTGCCTAAAGTTACAGCGCTCAAAAGGTTGATGCTATAGTAGGTTCTCAATTTCCAGGCCAATGTGGGCTATACAATAAGACCTTGATTCTAAGACGGTGAAATAATTAAAAAGAAAAAGCAACTTTTATAGAGAACACTTACTTTCTTTGATAAGACACCAAACAAAAAACATCAAAAGAAAAACCAGACAAATGAGAGTCTATCAAAACTAAAGTTCTTTGTAAAGAATATAATTTTTAAAAAAACAAGTTAAAAAGAGAGATAGCAAAATAAATATGTGCTAATCATTTATATGGACTTGTGTGCATATCATAAAGATTTAAAACAGGCCAATTTGAAAAGTAAAATTCTGAATATCCAATGATGACAAATGTCCAACACATATATTAAAGTAGGTTCAGAACCATTGGCTGTCAAGGAAAAACCCATCAAAGCACAAGTACGGCCGAGTAGCAGGCCTGCAAATCTCAGGCACCTCAGGATGCTAAGGCAGGATTGCTGTGAGTTCAAGGATGGCCTGGGATACATAGCAAAATACTACTTAGAAAACAAGCAAATGCCGGACAGTGGTGGCGCACACCTTTAATCCCAGCACTTGGGAGGCAGAGGCAGGCGGATTTCTGAGTTCAAGGCCAGCCTGGTCTACAGAGTGAGCTCCAGGAGAGCCAGGGCTACACAGAGAAACCCTGTCTCAAAAAAAAAAAAAAAAAAAAAAAAAAAAAAAAGAAGAAGAAGAAGAAAAGAAAACACAGAAAAGCTACCTAAAATACAGGACCACTTCATAGCCATTAGCATGACCAGAATCAGACAGACTGACAGTAACAGGCTCTAGAGAGGAACAGAAAGATTAGACCCTCACACATTTCTGGAGAGCCACCACGCGGCTCATCAACTCTACTCACAACTCAAGAGATGCATAGAGTCATGCAAACACTCGCACATCAAAGATCATAATAGCATAAGTAACAGAGTAAGTGGAAGCACCCTTAATGTTCACAAACTGATAGGTCAATAAAATGTGATATATATTCTTAAATTATTCAATAAAAAGAAATAAAGGACTTAGCACATGATGAAAAACACAGATAAGTGAAAGAAGCCAACCATAAGAGACCATATCTTGTAAAAAAAAAAAAAAAATCTATGAAATACCAGAGAACAGGCAAACATAAATTGTAAATTGTGGCTGCCCAGAGCAGGTTACAAAAACATGAGCAACTGCTAATGGACACAGAAGTTTCTTGGGGAGACAGTGAAGACGGTCCACAACTATAGCAATGTTACATAACAAATCACCAAGATATCCTTTAGATAGGGATTAATATATGGAATGTTAATCCTGGGCTTAATAATGACATCCAGTCCCTCCCCCCAACATTTTGGCATAATTTGAAGTAGGGCTTTGACATATTTTTTAAAACATTCCCTACTGACTCTTCTAGTTGAGTGTCTACATGTTGTAGTTGAGTGTCTCTAATCTTATGGAGAGGAGATTGGATGTGAGGAGAACAAAAAACTCTTCATACCTCCTGGGGATCCACCACACAGTAGTGATATAAATATTGATCCACGTAGAGACCAGTACCTCCAGGAGCATAGAACTGGTTGCAGATGGTATATATCTGGGAACCATACATAGACCCAGAAGCCTGGGCAGTTGGGTTGACTCCCATTATATACACGATCGTGGCAATAAACACCAGGATGCCCAGGATAGCGCTGACTATGATCACAATCAAGTAGTACCTTCTCGTCCTGGACATCCCAGATCTTATAACACTGGTAACAAATATTACCAAGGAAGCGATGAAGCAAAAGGCTGCCATGGCCAAAAGGAAACCTTTTGCTGCTCTTGGGTCTGTATATCCTCCATAGCCATAACCATAGCCATAACCATAGCCTCCATAGCCACCTCCATAGCCAAAGCCACTTCCATAAGGGTAGTTTAGGCTTCCTCCAAAGAGGCCCGTTCCATAGCCTCTGTCCCAAGCAAGTGTGGAAGCCACACAGGCAAATATGGCGATGCACATGACAATGATGAGCATAGACAGGATCCGAATCACGCCTGGAGGCGACGTCCATTTGTAGAAGTGAAGAATTTCATCTTCTGGATAGAAGGAGTATGCGGGCTGAGACAGCATCGGCCGAACGTGCATTTCTCCGCCATACACGTCATTGCTGGGTGCATAATGATTGGGTTTGCTGAAAGGGACATAAAGAGACCTGAAGTTCAAAGCTGCCTGGAATAAAAATTAGCCTTGTAGGTGAAACTATTTTAAACCCGCCGTACAGTGAAGGGGCTGCTGATGCCGTAGGAGAACAACCTGAAGTGGCTCAGGTTTCCAGCTGATGCAGACACTGCTGCTTTGGAAACGTATTTGAGCGTGACTGTTCTAATACGTTTAAGGCAAAGGACCTCCAAAATTGCCCTGTGGAAGGATCATCTGGAAATATGTAAAATGTCAGATAATGGGGCTGGTGATATTAACTCAATGGCAGAGTACTGTCTAGTAAACACAAGGTTTCTGAGTTCTATTCCCAGCACGAGGAACAACCACAGTGCTGTGGATGGGACTCAGAGGGCTTTAGAACAATGTATCGCCGGGCGGTGTGTGGCGCACGCCTTTAATCCCGCACTTGGGAGGCAGAGGCAGGTGGATTTCTGAGTTCGAGGCCAGCCTGGTCTACAGAGTGAGTTCCAGGACAGCCGGGCTACACAGAGAAACCCTGTCTCGAAAAACCAAAAAAAAAAAAACAAAAAACAATGTATCAAACTCTTTTTCCCTTGTGGCCCAAGGTAAGTGCATTTAAACACAATGCCCACATCATCAGGCTATTCAGGGTCCTGTACAATTAATTCCTAACCGCCTTACTCTTCAACATCAGAAAGCACATTCATTCATCAATGCTTTGAAGGCTAACTGCTGGAGGTGCCAGGCTGACCTATGGAGGCACTGCACTTGGTAGTGAGGAGGCAAAAGTTAGAAAAGGAGAAAAAAAAATGCACCACCATACTGGATGTTTTAGTGGTTTTGTTTGTTTGTCTTGTTACTATTTGAGACAGGATCTCATGTGGCACTGGCTGGCTTCAATCTCATTATATAGCTGACCTGATTCTCCCGCCTCTGCCTCCCAAATGCTGGATTAAGGCATGTTTCACCGTGCCTGGGTTATGCCATACTCAAGATCAAACCCAGAGGGGCAGCTTCATGCATACTAGGCAAATACACTCCTACTAACTGAGCCATGTCCCAAGCCATAAATACTAGGTAGTGTGGGGGAGGGGGGTAAGGGTGGGGTTCAGAACTGGGAAGGGTCCTGGGTTCTGCTGATGAACATCAGCCCCGCCCCCATGGCTTAATTTTTAAAAACAAATACTTAATGGATGGAAGTTTCTTTTACATGCAACAGATCCCAGTAGAAAAGAGAAAAGAGAAGGCCTGGAGAGATGGCTCTGCCATTAAATACCAGGCCTACACCCAAAAAATATAAGAAAAGAGAAAAGGAATCATTATTTACTTACAACTCATCAGGTCTGTAAGGAGGTGGACTTTCAAAAGGTCTGACAGACATGGCTGACGTCACTGTCACCTGCTCTTTATGATGAGCAAGACTTCAAGGCTCCCAAGATAAGCAGACCTATGCAACAAAAGTGGGGCAATGGAATTACTGAGGCCACAGCACAGAGAAATGTAACACTCTAGTCTTCAAGTACCCGCTCACTCCACCAACACTTTACGTAACAACCCGTCGGTTCATTATGCACAGAAAATGCTGGCATTTCTCATGGCAGCAGTGCTGCACTCTGCATGGCCCTGGCACACAGGTATCTTTCAATATGTAACTCTGAGTTACAGTAATGACAACCTCACATCCTTTTATAACACAGAAGGAAAAAATAAATAAATAATAAATAAATAATAGCCATACTAAGAACAAAAGCATACAAAGAGAATGAGATAAGCCGGGTCGGTGGTGGCGCACGCCTTTAATCCCAGCACTTGGGAGGCAGAGGCAGGGATTTCTGAGTTCGAGGCCAGCCTGGTCTACAGAGTGAGTTCCAGGACAGCCAGGGCTACACAGAGAAACCCTGTCTCGAAAAAAAAAAAAAAAAAAAAAGTTTAAAGAGAATGAGATAAATTGAGGTTAGCATGAGATCTTGTCTCAAAAAGAAAAAAGAGAGAGAGGGAAGGATTTATTCATAAAATAACTATTTGGGATCAGTGCAATGGCACAGTAGGGAAGGATGTCTGCCACCAAGTCTGATGACCTCAGTTCAATCCCTGGAGTATAGAGACTGGAAAGAGAACCAACTCCTACTAGCTGTTTTCTCAACTTCGTGTATTTGCCATGATGTACACAAACACGCGGAGCGCGCACACACACACCACAGAGATGTTTAAATTTTTAAACAATTTTTAAAATATTTTTATTTATTTAGTTATTCATTTGTTTATTTTCTTGTTGTTTTGGTTTGAAACAGGGTTTCTCTGTGTAGCCCTGGCTGACCCAGAACTCACTTTGTAGACCAGGCTGGCCTTGAATTTATAGATCCACCTGCATCTGCTTCCCCAGTGTTGGAATTAAAGGCATGAGCCATTATCATGGGGGGGGGGGGGAGAAGGGGACAACAAGATTAATGATGTATTTTTATTTTATGTTCACTGGTGGTTTTGCCTGTGTGTGTGTGTGTGTGGTGTGAAGGTGTCAGATCCCCTGGAACTTGAGTTACACTCAGTCTTGAGTTGCCATTTGGGTGCTGGGAATTGAATCTGAGTCCTCTGAAAGAGCAGCCAGTGCTCTTAACCACTGAGCCATCTATCTCTCCAGCCCCTTAAGTTTATAAAATAAAGAAACAAAAAACAATCATTTCAATGCCAGCACAATGACATATACCAGAAATCCCAGCTCCTATGGAAGCTGGGGCAAAAGCATCTCAAGCTGGAGACCAACCTGGGCAACACAGTAAAAGACCCTTTCTCAAAAACAAAACAAAAAGCTGACAACTGTAGCTCCGTAGTGGAGCACGTGCCTAGAATGTCCGGGGACTTAGATTCAATCCCCAGAACTAAAAGAAGAAACAATTTGCTATTGCCTTTAAATGCTCAGGTACAATGAGAATGCACGTGAGACTGCAGACACAACAGTGTCTAGCACCTGTCAGTCCTTCAGAGTTAACTAGAGCATACTCTAACTTAAATGCACACCTTTATTAAAAGTGATCACAATATGTAGATATGGATGTGTGATTGCAATCCATCTCATTCTTTCCGGTTCATTCTCATGTTTGAGTTCTTTCCTGAGAGAAAAGCAGAGTATTTTGGATCTAGAATTCTCTGAATACCTAAAAGGCAATTTCACTCAGTCAACACATACTTATTAAAGAGGCCCTGCACAGAGAGCCTGAGAAGCATGAGATACACACACACATACCCACACACACAACACAGACGCAAAACAGACGCACGCAATAGCAACTACGTGACCAAGAGTGGCAAGGGATAAGTTGGCAAGCCATGAAGACGAAGAGCATTAGGTAGCAATGCCTTGGAGGAAGGATGGGCATCCGACTGGTTAAGTGCTGATATGCTGGGGTTGGGGCTCATTTATGGGCCAGAGAGGAAGCCATATATGGGCATGATAACCTATTAAAATAAAGCTATCATGAGAGTACAAAGTGCTTTGAACATCTGGTGAGAGTTTCTCCTCTCACTCAAGGTGAGAGACAGGAAACCAGTCTGACTCTCAGCAGTGGACGTGTGACTGAGTTAGGACCAAGAAGACAGCAAAAGAGGGCCCCCAGGAGCTGCAGCAGCAAAGCCCCTAACGTAAAGAAGCATAGGCTGAGGAGAGGCAACAGCACTGGATATCTACTCTTATGGCAGCTACTCCAAAAATTCCAATTCAGATTCAAACTCACGTTCCTTATCTACTTTACAAACCCAGAAAGGACCAGAAAGACAGAAGTAACATGCTCAAAGCTAGTGAGCCACTGTGATGTAACCTGACCCACATCTCCCGTCCTCTCCACTCTCAGAGGTTTAAGTGAATTTCATTTCGTATACTAGCTTTCCTGCAGTGGACAACTGGTGTCCATGTCCATGAAGCATTGACTCTGGACATGATTTGCCTCCATCCAAGGGGACTCTATGGCACCCAAGAGATCTTCTGGAAAAATACTAACCAGTGAGAACTAAAAGCTGGAGTTTATTCCAGAAAATCCAGTGTTAGAAAGAAGAACCAAAAAAAGAGCCGGGCGGTGGTGGCACACGCCTTTAATCCCAGCACTTGGGAGGCAGAGGCAGGCGGATTCTGAGTTCGAGGCCAGCCTGGTCTACAGAGTGAGTTCCAGGACAGCCCGGGCTACACAGAGAAACCCTGTCTTGAACAAAAAACACAAAAAAAAAAAAAAAAAAAGAAAAGCCAAGAAAGATGCGGCTCGTGGTGAAGCTAGGTGCCAGATTGAGGACAAGGTCACCCAGAATTTCTGCAGTCGAGAAAGAGTGAGTCCAGACAGCCCAGGTCTACCCCCACGATGTAATTCAGCACAGTACAAAATAAAAAAAAAAAAGAATAAAGAAAGCCAAAAAGCAGGCTGATGACATGACGACATTCAGCCGTAAGTGGCACTTGCCAGGATAGAACTAAGTTCAATCCCCAAGACTACAGGAAAAGAGGAAAACTAATGCTAGCAAAGTTGTCTTGACTCCACTAGCTGCTGATCAGTGACACACTGGTGTGTAGAGCTCAAATGAAAGAAAGAACGAAGAACAAAGGTAGATGGACAAATTTGCGCAACATTAACGTACATTCAGTCCTGTACAGCTTGAGCACTCGTCCTGCCTTTAGTGAAGGGTAATGAAACTACAGGCATTACAAAAGTTCTTTCCAGGCATTAGTAGTAATTGATTAGTGAGCAGAGGTAATTAGATCATAGGTTGATTCCACTGTAAAAAGTTTCTGTCCAGATTGCTCTGATTAAACTCACCTTGCACAAGGTAATTTGCAAATATTTGCTGAACATTTACATGAATCAGATTGGACCATGGATACTGCCTGCGAAACCTCGTGTGCTTTTAGGTTGAAGGTAATGAAAAACTACCAGGACAATTTAACAAAGTGTTACCTCCAAGAGGCACTTGAGGAAATCCATGATCAGAGTATATTAAAGCAAAATTTGTTTTCACTTTCAAATAAAGTCTGTCCAATTCTACACTACTCCATTAAGTCAATTTAGACTTTTAAAACATGATGTGTAAACTACATAGTAATTATCTCATGTCACACATCACTAAATAGTTGATTCCAAATCTCAAAATGAAACTCTGTATATTTGATAAAATCTCAAAAATAAAAATCCAGGTAATACCAACACAAACACCAAGCAAAGATAACTTCTCATTTTTGTTGTGGTGTTTTAAGTTGGTTGGTTTGGTTTTTGAGGACAGGAGTTGTTTTTTTTTTTTTTTTTTTTGGTTTTTGAGACAGGGTTTCTCTGTGTAGCCTGGCTGTCCTGGAACTCACTCTGTAGACCAGGCTGGCCTCGAACTCAGAAATCACCTGCGCCTCTGCCTCCCAAGTGCTGGGATTAAAGGCGAGCGCCACCACCGCCCGGCATTTTTTTTCTTTTTTTTAAAGACACATGATTTTTGGGATACACTGCAAGATGGCAACAGGCCAGGAAACAACTAAGTTACTTCCTAGTGGTCATATGTTTTTTTAAAACCACTTTACCATGTGGAGAAAAATCTCTCATATACTATAGGTTACAGCACCTGTCAATAAAATGCTGATTGGCCTATAAGCAGGAAACAAAAGGTAGGACATCAGATAAGGAGATAGAATTAGAGACGGGGGGGGGGAAGAGCCCAGAGAGGACAAAAGATGGGAGCTGAGCAGAGATAACCAGCCACATGGCAGAACTTAGATTAGAATAAATCGGATATTAAGTTACAATCTAATCGGGAAACCAAGCAAAGCTTACAGGCAAGGTGTTTTGTAAATATATTTTGAGTTGTTATTCTGGAAGCGTGGGACCAGGAGTAAAAACTCAGTTTCTACATCACCAATGCACAGCGAAGGTATAAACCCTAAGTGTATGCAGCCACGGAACTAGCACACTGTCAATTTCTTCATCTCATGTGAAATACAAACATGAGCGATTTAAACCCAAATGGGGCTTGAGAGACAAAAATCAAGATGGCTTCCTAAACGATGTTTGGAAAAGGAACATTAAGGAAAGACTGTAAACATACTGAATGTAAGACTTTATTTCTGAGATATTTCTGAGACTGAGCATCGAACAGTGACAATACTGAACTGAATCTTAGACCTTCCATACCTACAATCAGTCACTCAAGACTATTCCCAAAGCCTCACCATAGTGTACGCAACTCTGAAAGCTCAGCATTTGGCAGGCTTGAGCAGGAGGATTTCTGTGAGGTCAAGGCCTGTCTGGGCCACACAGTGAGTTCTCCACTGGCCTGGCACTTGGGTTGAGCAGAAGGACAGCCTGGAGTTTGAGTTCAACTTGGACTTCAGCATTAAGACTGTGTCCACAGCCAGCAGTGGTGCACCGCAGCAGTCAACGTGCTCTGGAGTCGGAGTCAGAGGCGGCAGTCAGTCTCTCCCAAGTTCGAAACCCTGTCCTTGCCTGTCAATCATTTGTCAATCATCAATGACAGGAAAAAAAAAAAAAAAAAAAAAAAAGACTGTGTCCACAAACAGTGCAAGAGGCCAGAGAGATGGCTAAGCCACTTATAGTGTTTACTGCCCTTACAGAAGACTGGGGTTTGGTTCCCAGTACCCACATCCAGTCACAAGTGCCAATAACTCTAGTTGCAGGGATCTGACAGTCTCTGGCGTCTTCAGGAACCTGCACACACATGGTGTATGTAAGCGTATTTTGGTGCACACACCTACACATTAGTACATAAATCTTTTTTTTAATACAAAAGGCAAACCAGGTATGGTGGCACAACCTTTAATCTCTGTGCTCAGGAGGCAGAAGCAGGAGAATCTCTGAGTTTAAGGTTAGCCTGGCTCAGAATAATTTTTAGGGCAGCTAAATTACATAGTGACTCAAAAAGAAGAAGAGGAGAAGAAGAAGAAGAAGGAGGTTAATGTTGACTATCCCCTAATTCCAGGCTCAGAATCAGTTATTAAAAGCCAGATTAGCAGGGCGGTGGTGGCGCACGCCTTTAATCCCAGCACTTGGCAGGCAGAGGCAGGCAGATTTCTGAGTTCGAGGCCAGCCTAGTCTACAGAGTGAGTTCCAGGATAGCCAGGGCTACACAGAGAAACCCTGTCTGAAAAAAAACAAAAAAAAAAGCCAGATTAATTGAGTTTTAGGCCTTAGTCATCATAAATTCAAACAAAAATCCCTTTTCTAAATGTTGTTTCCTAGAGGTGGAGTTTGGCTGTCATGTTTCCTCCCGTAGCAGGGACTGCTAAATATAAAACGATTTCAGAAAGCAGATTTAACAGCTCCTGCCACACTGTGGTTCCTCTTCTGAAGAAGGTTACCAGGCAAGAGCCAGCGAAGGAATCCAGGGACTCTGGAGGACAACTGAAGGATTGGGCAGATTCCCAAGGAGCCGAATAACAGCATCCAATTAGCACAAAGAATGGAGCATTTATGTCCACCTGGAGCGAGGTCGCCAGTAGTCACTGCAGACAAGGTTATCCAGATTTGCAGCTGACCAAACACTGGAAAGAATAACTAAGAACCCAACGGCTAGGAATCCATCTAGAACGAGCAAGGTCTCTGCAAAATCAAAATGAGTTTGAAGAAATGTGGTCGCTCCATCCGCCCCATTTAGCTCATCCATTTTCTCACATTCGAAAGGGGGAAGGACCCCAACCTCGCAGGGGTAAATAAAGCAGAGAAAAGAAGCAAATGCATTCACACCTGAAGAGGTTACCCAGAAGGTGAGTGAGGTAAGTGCTCAGGTGCTGAAGTGTTTGGAATCGTAAAGGAGTCACTTAGAAATGTACGCTCTGGGCCTCAGGTATAGCTCAGTGGCAGTCAATCATAAGGCCCTGAGTTCAAAACCCAGAATCAAAAAAATAAAGACAGTAAAACCAGTCGTTGCTGAAGTGGAGAGGTTTTGCCACCGCCTGCTCCCTGAAAACTGAGGGACTAAGATTAGTGGGGGGAACCTGGAAAAATGAGTAAGCTGCTTAATTCATAAATGTCCATATGATTATACAGGATAAAGGGGATCTGACTCGGCAGGTGTTAGTTAGGTGTTTTTAGAGGTGCATTCCCCATCTCTGCAAAAAAGTACATTTCCTTTGGTAAGAATTTTAGCAAAGGGTATCCAAATCTTAAGAGAGCACTCAGAAATACTGTTTATATCTAGGAATGCTGTAAAAAAAAAAATACTGAGCTGTAGCTCAGTGGCCTTGGATTCCATCCCTAACACTGAGAAAAAAAAAAAAAAAAAAAACCTGAATGTGTACAGCAGGTTCCACCCTAAGTATAGATCCCAGAGAGAGTAAGACAGTTCAGGATCTTTAAAAAAAAAAAAAAAACATGCCTTTAGAAAAAATAATTGCAAAACAGGAAATGTTTGCCCTGGAGAACTTGACCTGGAGAACTAGCCGTCTTTTAATGTCATTTTAGACTACCCTAAAAAGCCCTGAAATATTTTAAGAACATCTTTGTAGTCCTAGAAATGGTTAAAACAAAAACCAAAACAAACACCCAAAACCACAGGGTCAGATTTCATCTCAAAGTTGGGAAGGTTCCCCTCCTCGGCCCTGACTCCACCCCCTTCCAAGAATAACAAATAACCATTTGAGCTCCTGCTCCAGGCAGAAGTTACTTAGTATTTTAAGAGACTGTACTTCAAGGTCCCTAAGTCTAGGACAAGATTTCACTGCCAGCAGCTAAAATAGGGCCCAGCAGCACTTGCCCAACCAAGGTGGAAATGAGGAGAGAAAAGACCTCTAGGATTTGGCCTAAGGGGCCCACTGGTCACTTTCATCAGCAGAACATAAAGATTAGAAGGGCCAGAAACACACAGCTATGTCAGTAGCTAAAGGAGGAAAGGAAAGGAAATTCCAACAGATCCTTACAGAACATGTTACACAGAAAACTTCGCATTTCTAGGCGTGTGTGTGTGTGTGTGTGTGTGTGTGTGTGTTTAAAGCTAAGTATAGTTGCATACACCTTTAAACCTTTAATCCCAGCACTTGGGAGCCAGAGGCAGGTGGATCTTTCTGCAAGTTAGAGACCAGCCCTCTTCATAGCAAGTTCTAGAACTACTGGAGCTACATAAACAGAGAGATCTTGTCTCAAAAACAACAAAATCTAACATACATTAAGAATTTCTCTCTAGGGACTGGAGAGATGGCTCCAAGGTTAAAATCACTTGATGCTCTTGCAGAAGATCAGGGTTCAATTCCCAACACCCACATAGTGGCTCACAACCATCAGTAACCATGGTTTCAGTGATCCGATAACGGGCATAGATGTGCACACACATCTATGCATGTAGGCAAAACATTCAGACAAAGTAAAATAAACAAATCTCTTTAAAAAAAAAATTCTCTAGAATGAAGAAACCCAGGTAGGATGGCACCTCCCCCACACACACGCCCACCAAGATTGAACCGAGGACATTATGTATGCTAATCAAGCACTCTGCCACTAAGCTACATCCCAGCTTCCAAAGAGGACATTTTTATTTGTGTTAATTAATTTGCACTCATGTCTCACTCATGTGAGGGAAGAGGACAAGCCTTGGTGTTCTTTTCCCTCCACGTGGGGCTCATCAAGTCATCAGCCAGCTAGTGAGTGCTTTACCTACGAAGCTATCTCCCAGTTACAGGCAGTTGTGAGTTGCTGGACACAGTTGCTGGGAATCGAACCTAGGTCCTCTAGAACCACTGAGCCATCTCTCCAAATTCCAAAATTTAGCTTTTCTTTTTGAGGACATGATCTCATTCTGTAGCTCTAGCTGTTCCGGAACACACTTTGTAGACCAAGCTGACCTTGAACTCACAGAGATCCTCTGTAAGATCCTCTGCCTCCCAAGTTCTGAAACATTATGCTCCACCCTCAAAGAGGATCCAGATGTTGCCAGTCACATCTCAAGTTTGGTTCACTGTTCAAATCTCAGGGATGCTCTCCAGACCACTCAGTATTTTCTTTCATGCCTGACCTCACGTTTCACCATCTCTCCACCCCAGGGGGAACACGAGAGTTCCACAAACACTCATATATGTGTTGCCCATCACCTTCCCTGGTCACTCTGCTGGTCCTTAGCATCATATACCCGGTTAATAAGGCAGATGCCCCATGATGCTAATGAGCTGGGACTTTAGTCCAGCAGTGCAGATTTCTTTTTATCTTTTCAAATTTTAGACGAGGTTTATTGAGTAGCCCTAGTGTCATGGCTCACTCTGGAGACAGGGGTCAACACAGAATCCACTGCTCTTCAAGGCGGGAATAAAAGACCCGGCCCAACACCACCCGGAACAGTCCTCTAAAAACAAAAACAAGAAAAAAGATTAAAACAAAAGCTAGTGCTCCCAATCTGCGAAGGAAAGGGGAAAAAATACAAAAGACAATTTGCTTGAGAAAATGGGAAGTAATAGACCCCGTCCCAAACTAACAAGACACAAGTTACCTCAGGAAAAACAAAAACAAAATGAATAACAGATGAAACAAAAAAGCTAGGTGCTCCAAACTTAGCCAAGAAAGACTAAAAAATAGATACAAGTTGCTTGGAGGTTGGGACATAGTTCAGTTTAAGGACTTAGAGCAGAGCCCACTTGTTTCCCCAATGTGCGAAATACCAATGTGCAAAGTCACAGTAATCTCCATTTAAAGGTGAAATGTTAAATGGGCTGGTTTGATCAATTGCTCGGCTTACTAGGTATTTTCTTGAATTCTCTACAGTTAACTATCCTTACGGGTTGGCTAAAGTTTTCTGTATCCTGCCTACTGTAGATTTTTGAAGCTTTGCTGAAGATTCCAACCTTAGGCTACCCCCTCCCACCCCCCAACCTTTAAAATAGAGTTCTGGTAGGATTTACCTTTAACAAAAATCCTCATACTTCCTAAGTTGCCTGGAAGCGGCTGGAATGTGGAGAGTGCTCCCTCCCGCTTAAATCTAACTGGCTAACCCCACCATCCCATTGCCTACAAAGGAAGGACTAACAACTAGACAAATCCAAAGGAAAAAAAGAAAAGAAAATCACCAACGATGGAAATTTAAGATTTATACATACAAAAAGTAGTGCAGTTCCTTTGCACTTCTGTTATACTCAGGGATATGTAGTTGAACAACCCAACGAACACGGAAAGCATTACCAGAAAGCGCCTTACTGAGAAGCATACCTCTTTTCCGGTGATCCCAGTAACACACCTGTTGTATGCGAGAACCACACACTGCTAACCTGCCTGGAAAGCTGCCTCCTCCCCGGGCCCCAGGTAATTCCCCTAGTGGCAGTTTGCCCGGTGAGTACCGGGCAGGCCGGAGGATACCTCCGCTCCCGCTGGGGTTCAGTCACTCCACCTGGGACGAAAGGGGCTCAGAGTTGTTCCAGCGACAAGATGCAGAGGCCATTTGGTCCCCCACCCACTTGTCCCAGCATACTACCTCCGATGCAGGCCCTCGCCGCTAGACTCGCGGGCCGACTTGGCCCGGGAGGTCTGCAAAGTGGACCGCCTATACAGGCTGCGGGTCCCCAAGACCGTGCGCCCCACGGCAGCTCCGCGCTCCGGAGCAACCGGGCCAGAGCAGAGCAGCAGAGCCGGCCCTGCCCCGGGGCAGGTCCTGGCCCGCGGTCACGGATGAAGAATCCACCGCGCGAGCAGCTTCCCCAGAAATCCAGCCTTACTCGAAAAGAACACCGAGAGCTGAAATCAACAAGGGCGCACTCACCGACCCTGTTCGCCAACAGCCAGGTAATACACGCCAAGCTCTGGGGACACTGCAGAGGACCCCTGGCCTCCCCTCTCCTGGGATGAATTACCCAAAGGGCGGAAACCATGAGGGCATAGGGATTACGCCATCCTGCGTCGCCCAGCTCCAGCCCAAACTGGAGACCCGGTAGCCACAGCTCCAGCGCCCCAGCTGAGCGCGGGATCCGCCCCCGAGACTCCCCCCTCGGTAAAAAAAAAAA
>JAJTUV010004373.1:0-20181 GCA_021653895.1 Mastomys natalensis
TTTAAATTTTAAAATTTAAATTTTTCAAAAATTTTGGGCTTTTTTTTTTCTTTAAATTTGTTTTGGGAAAAAAATTTTTTTTATTTTTTCCCAAAAAAAATTTTAATGTTGGGAAAATTTAAACCATTTAAAATGAAAAAGTCAAAAAACTCCAAATTTAAGAAATTTTTAAAAAACCCCCCTTTGGGGAAAAAAATTTTTATAAAAAAACCCCAAAAAAGTGTCAAAAAAAAAAAAACACTTTTCCAAATAGTTTTTTAAACCCCTTTTTTAAAAAAAACTTTCTCTTTTCAATTTAAAAAAAATTAAATTCGGGGTTTTTTTTTTCCCCCCGGGGGTTTAAAAAAAAAAATTTTTTTTCAAACTTTTTAAATTTTTCAAAAACCCCCTTTATTCCCCCAAGAATTGAAAAATTTTTTCAAACAAAAAAAAGGGAAAACACTTTTCCCAATTTTTGTTTAAAAATTTTTAATAAAATTCCTTTACCCCGGGGAACCCCAAACCCCCTTTTTTAAATCCCAAAAACCCAAACGGGGAAAAAACCAATTAAATTTTAAAAAATTTTCCCCCCCTAAAAGGGCCCCACAAAATGGTTTTCTTTCCCCCCCCCCCAAAAATTTTTACCGGAAACCCACCCTGGGGTAAAAATTTCCCCAAACCCCGGGGAAAACGGAAAAGGGGAAAAAAAAAACCCCCAGGGGGGACTTTTTTTTCCCCTTTTTTTAAAGAAAGGGGTTTAAATTGGGAAAAACCCAAATTTTTGTGCTATAACGGGACCCCTTTTTTTTTCGGGAAATTTCAAATTGTAAAATTAAATTAAAATTTAAAAAAAAAGGGGGGAAAAAAAACAAAAAAAAATAAATCTTAAAAAAAACTTTCGGGTTAATCAAAATGCCCCTTAAAAAATTTAAAATTTTTTTAAAAAATTTTTAAATTTTTTTGAAAACCTTTTTAAAAAGGGTTTAAATTTTTTTTGTTCCCCCCCGGGGGGGAATTTAAAAAAAAAGGGGGGGGGGGGGGGGGGGGGGGGGGTTTAAAGTAAAAATTTTTTTAAAAAAATTTTGTTCAAAATTTTTTGGGGGGCCCCCCTATAGGGGGAAGAAATTTAAAGGAAAAAATTGTCCCCTTTTTCCCCAATTCCCAAATATTTTTTTTTAAAAAAATTTGGGAAATTTTTTTTTTTTTGGGGAAATTTTTGCCCAAATGTGTAAAAAGTGAAAAAGGGGGGGTTTTTTTCCATGAAAAGGGAACAAATTTTTTTTATCCCAAAAAATTTTTAATTTGAATAAAAATTTGGGGTTTTTAAATTTTAAAAAAAAAGGGGTTTTAAAATTTCAAATTTTGACCCAAAAAACTTAAAAAAAAAGGGAAATTCCCCAAAAACCCCCCCTTTTTTTAAACCCCAAAAAAAAATTTAAAAACTTTTTTTTTAAATTTTTTTGGGTTTTTTTAAAAAAAAACCCAAAATTTTTTTTCCCCCCCCCCCAACCCGGGGAAAAAAAATTTCCCATTGGGCCCCGGGGTTAATAAAAAAGGCCCGGGAAAAGCCCCGGGGAAAATTAAATTTTTTTTACTTTTTTTGTATATGGGGTTTTTTTTAAAATTAACAAGATTTTTGGGGGGGCCCCGGGGGTTTTAAATCCCGGGGGGGAAAAATTCATTTAAAAAAGGGGTTTTTGGGGAAAATTTAAAAAAAATTTTTCCCCAAAAAGTGAAAAAAAAAAAATTTTATACCCCAATTTAAATAAACACTTTTTGGGGTTGGGGTTTTCCCTTTTAAAAAAAATTTTTTTTTTTTAAAAAAAAACCCCCTTTTCCGTATTTAAAAAAAGAATTCCCCAAAAATTTTAAACCCCAAAAAAAAATTTTTATTTAACCCCCGGGGAAAAAATTTTTCTGTTATGTACCGTTTTTTTTGGGTTTTTCCATAAATAGGGTTTTGGGCCAAAAACAGGCCCCCCCTTTTAAAACCCCCAAAAAAACCCAAATATTCTTTTTATTTTTTCCCCCCTTTTTTTTTTTTAATAAAAGTTTAAAAGAAAATATTTTTACAAAAATTTTTTTTTTTCCCCCCCCCCCCCCAAATCCCTGGTAATTTTTTTAAAAAATTTAAAAATTTTTAAAATTTTGGGGAAAAAATGCATAAAATTAAAAAAAAAAAAAATAATCTGAAAATTGGTTTTGGGGAAAAAAAGGGGGGCCCAAAAAAAAAATAATTTTTTAAAAGGGGGGTTTTTTCCCCCTTAAACCCTTTAAAAAACCAAATTTGTAAAGGCCTTTTTTCCCAATAACAGGGGGGGGGTTTTGGGGGGAAAATTTGGGGGGGGGGGGAAAAAATTTAAAAAAAAAAATTTAAAAAGAAACGCCTTTAAGATTTTTTTTAGCATTTTCCCCCCTGGGGGCCCCCGGGGGGGGGTTTAATCCCGAGGGTTTTAAAATTTTGGGGGCCCAAAGGTTGGAAAAAAAAACCGCGGGTTTTTTGGGTTTTTTAACCAAATGGCCACCCCTAAAAATCTCCACTTCCCCCCCCCTTGGGCCCCCTCCCTCCCTTTCAAGAAACCCGGGGGCCCCGGGGTTTCCCCCCAAGGGGCCCCCCCTTTTTTTCCCCCTTTTTTAGGGAAACCCCCCCAAAGGCCGGGGTTTAAAAAATTAATGGGGCCCCCCTTTTTCCCCCCTTTAGCCCCCTTTTTTGCCCCCCATTCCCCTTTATTTTTTTTGGTAAGGGGGGGCCCTTTGGGGTAACCCCCAAAAAAAAAACCCGGAAGCAACAGAACCCCCCCCGGGGGAAAGGGGAAAAAGGGCCCTTTTCCCCCTTTCCCCGTTTGGAATTTTTTTTTTTAAAATTTTTTTTAAAAAAAGGGGGGGGTTTTAACCCCGGGGGGAAAAAAAAAGGGGTTTTGGGGGAAAGGGGGGAAAAAAACCCCCCCGGGGGAAAAAAAAAAAAAAAAAAAAAAACCCAAAAAAATTTAAAAAATTTTTAAATTTTTTGGGGGGGGGCCCAAAGAAAATGGGGGGGGGGAAAAAAAAAAAAGGGGGGAAAAAAAAAAAGGGGGGAAAGGAAAAAAAAAAAAGGGGGGGAAAGGGTTTTAACCTTTTTAAATTTTTTTCCCCCCCTTCCCCCCCCTTTTTTTGGGGGTTGGGGAGAGTGGGGGGGGGCCCAAAAAAAAAGGGGGGGGGGAAGGGGGGGGGGGGGGAGGGGGGGGGGGGGGGTGGGGGAAAAAAAATAAAATTAATTTTTAAAAAAAAAATTAATAAAAAAAAAAAAAAAAAAAATGTCTTTTTCCCTTCCGGGTTAAACCCCCTTTTTTTTTTTTTTAAAACCCCGGGGGTTTTTTTTGGGGAGGGAGGTGCCTAGTGAATCCAGTCCCGTTTCGGGGTTTCCTGAAACTATTTTGAAAATTTTTTCACCCTTTTTGTTTAAAAAACCTGGCTGAAGGATAAAAAGTTTCGATCTCAAGGAAACCCTTTTTTATAACAATGCAGGGAAAGTGTAATTGATGAAGGGAAAAAGGGTGAAAGAATCACAGTAGGAGGGGGGTGGGGTTTGGGAGTTTAAAAAGCCTAGGGTCTTTTAGAGACCATATTCGTTTCCCACCCACGTGGGTTGCCCCCAACCCGTAAAACCAGTTTTAAATGATTCAAAAAACCTCTTTGAAATTTCTTAAAATTTCCTGGGACATGGGTACAAAAAAACCCCCATGGGAAGCACTGTGCATAAAAAATGAAAACAAAGATTTAGATGAGGTGGTTTATGATTAAAAAATGAAATTTTGGCACTTAGTCGACTCTCAAAAGATTGTTTAAAAAAAAATTTTTGCCAATTCTTTAGGCACGCAAAAAAGAAAAGGTTTAAATTTTTACAGATCTTTGCCCTGTTTCAAATATGTAAAAATGTTTAGGGGAAAATGAAAACAAAACTCCCTTAATATTATTAAAATAAAGGGTAAGGAGGAATAAGTTTCAATTTCATGAAGAGTTCAGGGAAATTAAAAAAAAAAAAAAAGATCTCCACATTCCACCCAAAAAATAATTGGGGGGCTTTTAATTATTCATTTGTTTGGGGGTTTTGCAACAAAACTGCTGGGTTTCCTGGTAGGACCCATGGTATCCCCCCAAATGTTACGCTGGCCCCAAAAAACTAGGGGTGCATCCCTTGGGAGCTTGATACAAATGCACCACATTAAGGGGAAACGAAGGGGGAGAGTTCCTTAAAATTTGAGCAGGGTTTAACAAGAACCCCAAAAACCCAAATTAAGGGATTACAAAAGTCTGAAAACCCCCACCATCCCAAACCTGAAGAGAGAAGAGAGAGAAAGGGGAGAAGCGAGGGAGAGAAAAGAGAGAGAGAAAGGATTTCACCCTTAGTAATTTATTTCTCAAAAAGCAGCTTTTGGGGGGGATTCTATTTGGAGGTTTCAAAAACCCTCTGGGAAAAGGCCCCAATTACGGGGGGGAAAATGTTGGGGAGGTTTCAGCTAAGGGGCACTATTGGAACAAGGGGGGTAGTGGCCTTTTTAAGTTTCAAAATACATCAAAAACAAAACTAGACAAAAAAAATTTTCCCCTGGCCCAAGGGGGGGGGGGGGGGGAAATCCCATTACAGGGGGTTTTTCTTTTAAATTTGGGGAAAAAGGGGTTTGGGGAGGGGGGGGGAAATCCCTTTTACCTTTACCAAAAAACCCGAAAAAAATCTTGTTGTAACAAATTATTTGCATTTAATAAAATATGTTAAGCCACCCTCCCAGGGGACAGGGAAAAAGGCAGGTTCCTTTAAAAATTTTATTTGTAAGCTTTTAAAAACTGAACAAAATGTTTAACATTCCCAAAACATTTCATTCAAAAAATCCCCAGTGGATTCCTTTTTTATCATTCTCTAAGGGAAATGAGATTTGGGAATTTGGGTTTTTAGATCATCTGCAATTTTTCCCTTTAGGTCCTTTTCTGACCCCAAAACCAGGGGCGTTTTACGTAAGGGAATTACTTGTCTACAAAATTTTGGGTGTAAATAAGGGAATCACTAATTTTTGGGTCCATCACTCCAGAACCCAACCCCCAAAAATAAAGCTTTCACATACTTTTTCAAAATGGGTAATTTTTCCCAGTTCCGCTTTTTTGTGGCTTTCAAACCCTTTTGGAAACGAAAGGGAAAAAAAACCCGTAATTAGCCAAAAATTTTGGCCCCAGAAAACTTTGCTTGGGGGGCATGTTTAGGGGTTCAGCACCTTTAGGTTGCCTTTGATCTTGGGGGCAAGCCTCACCCTGAGCCAGAGGCTATCGCACTGGCAAGGGGCAAGGAGTCAGTGGGAAAATTTTCCCCGGCCCTCTACCCCAAATCATTGTCACCTGTTCTCTCCACTGTGGTTTCCCGTCTTTAGTATTTTTTTTTATAGGGTTTCCATTTTTTTTGAACGGTCCAGGGACAAAGGCAAAGCATTACTCCTGGGGAAAAACCCCCGGGGGGGTAACAAAGGGCCCCTCTCTTGCCCGGTGGGGAAAGTTGAAAGTGGGGTGCATCCACCAAAGCTGTCCCTTTCCCCCCGATATTTAAAGGGTCTTTAAGGGTGCTTACCCACTAGGTTGGCTATCTTTTCTCCTTTTATTCTGCTGTATAACAGAAACCCTTTCCCGGGTTGATTCAGGGGGAGTATAAGGGGGACTCTTATTTTTCTTCGTTCAAAATGGAAATTTAAAGAACTTTCCTGAGGGGGGGTTTGGGGGTTTAATGAAAGGGTTCTCCATCTGGGGAGTCAAATTTGTCCTGTTTCAAACTTTTCTGTGTCTCCCATTTGTCCCTTCCTTTTCTTTCCCTAGTGGCCGAGTCAAGTCCATCTGGGGGCATAGGGAAAATCAGAAAAAAATATTACACCAACAAATTGGGGCCCCAAAGGGGGGAAAATTTCTTGGGGGAAATTTACACTTGGGTTTAACTCCCCTTTGTTTGGATGGTCATTTGGGCCTGGATTTTGTATTCAATTGGTTTTTCCGATGTTAAATTTTTAAACTTTGTGTGTTTTTTATTTGTCCCCCCAAAGAAATTTTTAAAGAATGTGTAATTGGGGGGCCTAACCGTTCTTTCCCTTTTCAGTAGCAAAAACAAAAAATGAAATTGTGTCCAAACCCTTTGGGGTGATTCCTTTTTTCCCCCTTTTTTTTTACCAACAAGCACATTTTTCTGGGGCCCAATTTTCCAAAATGGGCCCCTACATTGGGGACTGTTTTTTTTAAATTTGCATGTTTAACCCCTCATTTTTTTTACAAAAACATTAACTTATTCAACAATTTTCCCTTTATATTTTTCCCCCTATTCAGGGGGGAGCTAATTTTATGCTTTTATTTAAATTTTACTAAAAATGGTTTTTTTTTTTTACGAATTTTTGAAGGGAAAACACAACTCCCAATAGGGTTTCCCGGAAAAAAAACTAATATCCCAAAAAAATTTTTAATCCGGGAAAAATTTTGTGGTAGATAAATGAAGGGGGGCCCCTTGGGGGAGAAAATTTTTTTTTAATTTCACAACCATTTTTTCTCTGTGAAAAATTTTGAATGTTTTCAATATATTGCTTTTTAACTTAAAAAATCCCAGCATTAAAAATTTTTCCAATGGAAATGGTTATTTTTATATAAAATTGAAACAAGCCCCGAGTCCCCCTGGGTGGAGGGGGAATCCTTAAGAAAAGAAAAAAAAAAAAAAACCTCAATAAAAAAAATTTGGAAAAATAAAAACCAAAAATTTTTTCCCTTTTTTTTTTTTTTCTTCATTAAATGATTTTATACCTGGGGGGCCCCGACCCCCTTGTGGATGGTACATCCCTGGGCCCGGGGTCCTGGGGGCTATAAGAAAAACAGGCTGAACCCGGGCCAAGGGAAAAGGGAAGTTTTGGGAAACAGCCCCCCCTCCCGGCCTCTGTAAAAAAAAAACCTTACCCAGGATCTGGGCCCCTTTTGTTTTCCCGTCCTGGGTTTCTTCCGTGGGTGGGCTCCCAAAGTGGGAAAAACCAAAAAAAACCCCCCCAAGCCGGGGCCCAAAAAACCCTTCCCGCCGGGAGGGTTTTGGGGGGGGGGGGGGGGGGGGGGGGGGGGGGTTGGGGGGAAAAAAAAAAAAAAAAAAAAAAAAATTTAAAAAAAAAAGGGGGGGGGGGGGTTTTTGGGGGGGGGGGGGGGGGGGGGGGGGGGGGAGGGGGGGGGGGGGGGGGGGGGGGGAAACCCTTTTTTGGAAAAAAAATAAAAGCTAAAAAAATTTTTCTTTAAAAATTTTAAAAATTTTTTTTTAAAAAAACCCCAATTTTTATCTTTGGGTTTTTTTTTTAAAAAAAAAAACCCTTTTCCCCAATTGGGGGGGAGTTTTTTTAGGGTTTTTTGGGGGGGTTTTTTTTTTGGGGGCCCGGGGGGGGGGTTTAAAAAGGGGAAAGTTTTTAAAAAGGAAAACCCCTCTCCCTTGCCCCTTTTTAAAAGGGTTTTGGGGGGGGGGGCCCCGTTGGGTTGGGAAAAAAAAAAACTTGGGATTGCGTTTTTGGGGGGCCCCTTAAACCATTTGGGGGTTTAAAGGGTTTCCCGTTTAAAGGGTTGTTTTCGTTTTAAGATTTGGGGGGCCCCCCGTTTCCCCGGGGGTTTGGGCCCAATTTTTTTGGGGGTTAAATTTCCGGGGGTTTTTTTTTTTTATTTTTTGGATTTTGGGGTTTTTTTGGGCGGGGGGGAAATTAGCCATTTTTTTGGGAAGGGGCCCTCTTTGGAAAGGGGAAATTTTAAAACCCCTTTTTCATTTGGGCCCCCCTGTAGCCCCCCGGGGAACCCCCTTGCGGGCCCCGTGGGGGAATAAAGGGGGCCCAAAACCTTTTTCCCCTTTTTTAAATTTTCCCTTTTTTGGGGGAAAAATTTTGGGGGGGACCCTTTTTTGGGGGTTTTTAAAAAAGGGCCCCCAAAAGGGTTTTTTTTTTGGGGGGAAAAACAAATTTTTCCCCCGGGGCCCCAAAAGGAACCCCTTCCTTTTCTGAGTTTGGTAGCCTCCCTTCTCTGTTCCCTCCTCACTTTCTCCCTTGCTCTCCCTCTCTCCAATGGGCATGAGTCAGAGAGCATTATGTGCACTGCGGATTTGCATAATTCAAGAAGCATCAAATTAAATTTGCATAATTACTTTGATTACACTGTTATTAAATGTAAGTGACATTGATTTAGAAAATGGCCCAATATAAGGTTAACAGCAAATGTCACCTTCCAACAGGTGTGTGTGTGTGTGTGTGTGTGTGTGTGTGACAGCAGAGAGAGAGAGAGACAGACAGACAGAGAGAGAGAGGGAAAGACAGAGAGAGAGAGAGAGAAGAGAGAGAGACAGAGAGAGAGAGAAGTGAGTGTATGCGTGGCAGGGGCAGGGACTGCTGGACGATATCGACTCCTAGCATTTCTTTCCTGCCAGGCTCAGCTTTTCTCTTGGCTGCCCACCCCTGAGGCACCGCAGGCCCTAGCTTTGCCTCCCCAGGCTCTGAGTCCTGACATAGAACATCAATTCACTGTACTGCTCACTGTTTCTCTCCATCTCTTTCAGTGCTGGGTCCAGTAGAACTAGATCATTAGTAGATGTGACTGAAGAGAGCCTCCGAGCTGTAGGGTTACTGGTGAGGTGGTCGGAGATCAGTAGCTATGAAGCGTGGGAGAGTTTTGGAATTGTCCTAAAAGATATTAATGCCATAGGAGGGTCCTGAGATGAAGGCAATCACTTGGTTTCCAGAGGATCCAGGAGATACAGCAAAGTTTAGGTAGCAGAGTGAGTTCTGAGGCTTCAGAGGGAGTACAGTGGGAACACCTGAGGACAATGTGGATGAGACCCAAGTCCAAGGCTGTACCGACTCAGGAGCACAGCAGAAATGCCAATGGAACTTTGGAGATGGGTTCAGAGTTCCATACCCTGACGTCTGAGACACCAGAGTCTACTTTGTGTATAGAGAGGAACATGGGAGTTTCTTCCTTCAGCGGCCCTTCAGGAAGGTGCATGGCCAAACCTCAGCACCCAGAGAAGGATGAGGACACAGACACCTGGGCCACTGTGAGGGACAAGAGCAGAAAAATAAACCCACACAGACAGAGCAGGGACCCTGGTAAGGGTCCTTTGAGGTAGGCTAAGGGCTGACCTCTGACATACCTGAGAGCCAAACTCAACCATCATTGTCTGAAGGGAGACAGTGTGGGGAGCTCAGGGCTGGGGGACTCAAAGGTCCACAGGGACAAGTGTTTAAATTCAGGCATAGTGTCCACATGAGGCTACATACAAAGACCTACAAGTGCATGAACCTGGTAGACACCACAAATAAATGCCTAAGACTGCAGGATGGACAAGGTCATATTCCCACCCTTACCATGTACACTCACACCTCTACAGATGCAAACCTGCATATGTCTCAGCCTGATACATGTCAGGATGTGCATGTGGGTGTGGACAGTAGAGCCACATCTAAACCTGGAGGCACTTACAGGACCACATCGACTTGGATACCCGAATCATCAATGTGGTTCAAAACGTGGCTTCCTGGTCATCGAAGGATAGAGTTGGAAACTTGTAGACACACATACACACACACAAACATTTACACACTTTAAACATCTGGCAGTGACAAGGCAGACAGGCATGGGACTACACGAAAGTCCTATAAAGAAGTGGCATCACATCTGGTCTTGATGAATCTTAGAACCGGACATGCAGAGATGGGGTGAGGCTAGTGTTGGTATTCAAGGAGCAAGGTCGGTTATCTTGCTATTGAGGATGGAGTGTCCTCAGTGGGTCCTGACCCTTTAGTCTTCGTGCTGAAGGAGGAATGAGATGGTACCAAGCACTCCTCAGCAGGAACGAGGAGGTCACAGCAATAGAATGCTGGAATACATAAGACTAGGCTTACATATAAATCAACAGGCAAATGTAGGCAGGGGTTCTTCCAAAAGTACACACATGTAGCTAGCTATTTGCGTTTGCTATTGCAATGTGTGTCTATGGGAGTCATTGTTCCAGTTGTCATAGTGTTTGGCAGTTTCACAGGGACACACATGTACTTGTACATCAATACACATAGAAGTGTAGTTACATATACATATATCATATCCTGCTCTTGTGCCCCCAAGTAGTTCTATTAAAGGAGAGAGAAGAAAAGGTGGGCAAAGACATGATCAGGGTATGTAGGGGTGGAGACATGGTGGAGAGCCTTTAAGAGGCAAGAGCTATGGGAAGTAATGAGCTAAAAACTCACGCCTGGCTCCTTCCCACCTCGCCCCTTTATAGACCCTCCCAGAAGGGCCCAATGCCTCAGTCCCCTCACCTCCCTTGGGCCCTAGTTTTAATTTGGGAGAGTAATTTTGGTGCCAACAGTTGGGAAACTGGGAAGAATGCAAACAAGATTTCTCCTCATTAAACAGGGGCAAACAGTAGAGAAATTGCACGTACTTATGGAAATGACTTTTACACATGCACAGAATTTACTGGCACTGCCCAAGCTGAAGTTCTGTGACAATTATACATGTGAATAATTCACCAGGGCCAATTAGATCTCACTCTGTCCCTAACCCCCAGCAGACTCCATTCTACTTCATCTTGCTGTGCTCAGGCTCCTCCCCCTCCAGTTTTCCCATCTCCCTTTACTTTTTGCCTGTTGTTTTGGTAAACCATGCTGAGAAATGGAAGTATCACTTTGACTTTCAGAGAAATCTTGAGCACAGTGACTCCTCAAACCTCTTCCCATACACATAGACACAGGATGAAACACAGATGCAGGCTCACGGGGAAACATGGGTGCTTCCACTTGGCAACACACACATACGATTTGACAATCTGAACACACTATTACACATTAGAGCACCCAAGAAGGGTGGCGTATACATAGTATGACAGCTAAACATGATACTCATAGACGCACACTATAATCCCAGAGAGCAAGTGCAGAAACATAACTCATGTGACAATAGACAGCCATGCTGTGTGACAATTGAAACACGATTCACACAGTCACACATTGTATAGCATAAACGTCTGATAACTCAAATCTGATGGCATATACACCATGCCAACTCAGAGAGACACACCATGTTGTTAAGATGCAAATACATTGTCACACAACAATAATCTATAACAATTCAAATTAGAGTCACACACAGAGACACATTGTGATCGTTCAAACTGAATAATACCATCGGGTGTCTGAGGCAGTGTTCACTGTGGCGTGTGGCGTGGTGGTGTGTGTGATGCTGTGAGCATGCTCTGTGTTGGAGGCTGCGGGAGTGGGGTACAGCACAGATGAGTGCTGCTGGGACAGCTCAGGTTCATGGAGTGTTGATCTTGAAGTAGTTGTTGCTCATTACACATTACTGTTGCCAATCTTTTCAACTGCCCCATTCAACTGCACGATTCCACATAGCAGTGGTTCTCAACCTTCCTAGTGCTGTGACCCCTTAATACAGTCCCTCATGTTATAGTGACCTCAACCATAAACGTATTTCACAGCTACTTCACAACTAATTTTGCTCCCTTATGAATCATAATGTAAATATCTGATATGTAGGCTATCTCATACCTGACCCAAAGGTTTAGAACCACTGCCATATAGTCACAGTCTTTAAAGAGCGTTGGTTGTGGCTGGTGAGGAACCTCAGGGTAGAAAGGCTTGGGCTCAAACCTGACAGCCTAAGTCTGATCCTCAGAACCATGAGGAAGGAGAAAACTCACTCTGCTCTCTACATATTTAAAAGTTCTCAGTTCTGCTCTCTCCTTTGCACTGTAACTGGTACTTTTGAATAGGCTGATTGACCAAACAGGGTCTGTCTGATTTGCAAGCTCTCCATTCAGAAGCCAGATTGATCTTATTGGTGCAAAGTTTCCTTCAGTTTTGCTACCCAGAACTGTCAGGATTCAACAACACAGTTGACTAGCTGTTTTGGTGTGCCTTTGTTCTTTATGAACCAGCCACATTACACACACACACACACACACACACACACACAACACACACACACACACTGGAGGGGAGAAGTGAAATATATAGGTCTAGTATCCTCTGTCTAGAGTGCTTGTGACCAGAATGTTTCAGATTTGATGTTTGCATCGCCTTTATCCAGTTGAGACTACCTTAACCATCAAAGCCCTCAAGAGTCCAAAACTATATCAATTCTAAAATGTTTGATTCTGAGTTAGGGGTTGAGGGAGCTTAATGGTAGAGTGCTACCCAACATGCACTGAGGCCTTGGTTTAGGTTCCTTAGCATCCTTCTACACACACACACACACACACACACACACACACACACACACACATTAGGATTTTAGGTTTTCAGGTTAGGAATGTTTAACTCCTAAAAATATTACAAGAAAATTTGAAGAACAAGACATGGCTCAGCAGTTAAAAGCATGTACTTTACTTGTAGAGGACCAGAGTTTACTTCTTAGCACACATTTCAAGAGATCCACAACCACCTGTGAATCCTTCCTGTGGCCTCTGCAGACACCTGCACTCATGTGCATATACAGAAAAATATAAACCTTTTAAAAAGTTAGATGGTTGGTGATGCTGGAGAGCTGGTTCCATAGTAAAGAGCACTGGCTGCTCTTCCAGAGGATCCAGGTTCAATTCCCAGCACCCCACTGTCAGTAACTCCAGTTCCAGGGGATCTAGATCTAACACCCTCACACAGACATACATGCAGTCAAAAACACCAATGTGCATAAAATAATTTGGGGGTTGGGGTGGGCAGGGCAGGCATGGTCGCTCATGATTCTCCAGCCCTTGGGACAAAGTATTCCTGTGAGTTCATTTCTCTACCCTCCCAAAAAGCACAGAGAGATCATTGTGAAGAGAGAATGGCCAGGAACTAATGAAGAGCAGTGGGAAAGCTGACCGCAGGGGTGAGCTGTCATGAACTGAAGATCTCCTGCTCAGGACCCAATGCTGATGACCATGCTGGAGTACCCACAGTACCCATAGAACTTTCTGGGAACCCCTGAAAGCTATCCTACCTAAAAGCTTTGGGGAAGGACCAGGATTTGTAAGGACCTGAGACAGCTGAGTGAGGGTGTTCCTGCTGGTATGCTTGATGCATTCTTTTTTCTCCCTAGGTCTTTCTCTGCCTTGTCCTCACATGTTTCCTTCTCTGTTTAATGTTCTCTTCACTTGCTGTTTTAAAGTATGCCTACTGTATTAGAGTTCTCTAGAGCCACAGAACTTGTGGAATGTATATATTAAGAAAATTTGTTGTGATGACTAACAGTCTGTAGTCCAACTAATCCAACAATGGGCAGCTGTGAATGGGAAGTCCAAGGATCTAGTAGTTGGTCAGTTCCACAAGGCTAGTTGTTTCACTGGTCTTCTGTAGAAGTAGATTCCATTGATGTGCTGGCAAGTAAATGCAAGTAGACAAGGAAGAGCAAACCTTCCTTCTTCCAATGCCCTTAAGTAGGTCTCCAGCAGAAGGTTTGACCCAGATTAAAGATGTGTACCACCACACCTGGATCTGGGAGTTGTTTTGTTCCAGGCTGACCTTGAACTCAGAGATTTCCTTGCCTCAGTTTCCTGGATTAAGGGATTTACTACCTTGCCTGGGCCTAAACTTTTCATAGCCATGATGCCTCAAGATCTCCATGTCAAGATCCAGGTCAGAAACTTTTGTCTTCCAGCCTCAAGATCTGGATCACAGGGGAGCCCTCCAATTCTGGATTGTATTCATTCCAGATGTAGTCAAGCTGACAACCAGGAATAGTCATTACACCTACTTTCTGCTTGGCTTGAAAATCAACACAAAAGCACTCTGAGCCACTCTTTCTCTTTTTCCTCCTTCCCTCTTGAACTTATCTTGTTACATCCTTAGATTCTGCTGGGAGTGCTGCCAAGGTCTCCAGTGCCCCCTGAACCCCATCTGGGAGTCCTTCTCAGCCTGTGCTTTGTTCAAGTCTTACATACACTGCCCAGAATCCCAAAGAGATGCTGCAGACATGGCCCAGCCCTGCTTATGTCCTGATGACTGTGGTGTCTCGGAAACCATATTTGCCTAATGAGTGTTGATGTTCTTCCTTTCCATGTCTGTTCTACTCGCCAGTGCACTTGACCCAGTTTCACCCTTTAACCATTTCATTGATCTCCAACTGCAGCCAGCAGCTTGTTGGACAGCCTCAATGGTCCTCACAGCCCTCAAGCTCAGCTTGTACACAGGTGGACTTCATCCCTCAGACCTGCCTCATCCATCTTCTCCATCTGCAGAGGGATGGAGCTGGAACTTCAGGGCACTGTGACACCTCTTCGTTAGTCAACGAGGTATGTGCCTGGAACCTAAACTTGGCTCTGTTCTTAGCAACCCCTACCTCAGGGGCCTGCGTGGCACCTCCTAGGACATCTGCAGCCGGCTGGCCCATCACCTGATCCTCACATCACGTCTGCCACAGAACAGACCTCAAGCATGTGTACCCTGTGCTACAGCTGACCTCGCTGACCTCTGTGACACCCCAGCTACACCACAATATGTGTGCTCATGAGTTCTTTGATTTAGGAAATTAGAGAAAGCCTTCACCATAGTGTAACAAAACACAGACTGGGTGTTAATATTCTAAGAAACATAGAAGTATTTATGGACCTAGACCACTGTTCTGCTTTAATCCTGAGGATTTTTAGGGGTTGTGACCAAAAGAGAATCTAAAAGCATTTCACACACGTCTGCTTCAGAGTTCTACATGCCAGGAATCTTATGTTGCCCAGAGCACCCAGTGCTGAAGACCTGATCCCAGCTACTTGGGAGGCTGAGACAAGAGGATGGAAAGACCTTCCTGACTTTCAAAATTCAAGGCAGCCTGAACAACTTAGACTCTGCCCAAAATTAAAGGTTCAAAATGAAGGCTGGGGTAGGACTCAGCAGAGAGCTTAGTGTGCATGACGCCCAGGTTTACTTTCCAATGCCTCTCCCCAAAAGTCTTGTTCTCGGATCTGAAAACAAGCTAACAATGGTTTTAATACAGATCTGCTTTGTTCAGGTGTATTATTGGATACAGCTGCCATAGTAGAATACCACCAACTGGGTGTTAAGCAACAGAAAGTGGCCTTAAACAACAGGTTTCTTTCTTGACACTGGGAGCTAACAGTCCACAATCAATAGGCTGGGTTTTCTCAAGATCAGGCAAGATCAAGTGCATTCATGTTGGTAGACGGCTTGGTTCTCTAGGCCCCTCTTGGTGGTGATCAACACTTCTGTTATTTCCAGTGCAGAGGAATCAAACCTAGGGCCTCCAGCATGTTAGGCAAGTCCTCTTCCTGCTGGGCTACCCTCCAATCCCTGGTGACCATATTGCCTTTTTCTCTTAATGTGCATCCCCGATCATGCCAGTCCAAATTCCTTGTTATAAAGACTCCTACCAACTGGGTGAGGACCTGTGTGAAATGATTTGACCTTAGTTATCTCCTTACTGGCCCTGTCTCAAAATATCCTCACAGTGGGATGTACTGGGACTTAAAGATTCAGGGTAGACAATTGAGAAAGCCTCTATTCAGTCCATCACAATATACTTCCTGTTTATATTGCTACATCTAGAGGAATAATTTGCCCACTTCCTCCTCTTTTGTACTTGTCTTTATTCTGTGGGCCAGTGTGCCACAGCACTGGTGAGGAGATCAGAGGACAACCTTTGAGAACTGGTTCTCCTTCCAACCATGGATTCGAGGATTGAACTGGAGTTGGGAATGGTTGTCAGACATCAGGTCATTCAGAACACTCTGCTTCACAGCAAGCATCTCTACCTGTTGGGACTGTCTCACCAGCCCTCTCTGTGGGTTGTTTTTATTTTTTTTGCCAGCATCCTTTCAACACTCAAATTAAAACTGTTCCTTGAGGTAAATGTCACAGCAGAAAACACACACACACACCATGTCTTGGATCACTCCACAGTGGCATACAATGACCAGCACCTGAAGAAGCTCAGATTTGGACAGAAGGAGGAGCCTCTGGCCAAGCTATCAACTGAGCAGACCAGCTGGTAGTGACCAAGACAACAGGGCAGTGATCATGTATTGGGTGGACCTCTGGAGAAGCAAGCAAGGGCTTCTGCTCTGGATTGGATTCCAAGGCCAGATTGTTGTTGGTTTTTTTTTTTTGTTGTTGTTGTTGTTGTTGTTTGTGTGGTTATTATTTTGTTTTGTTTTGTTTTTGCGATTCTTGGGGAAGAGTGTCATTGTTGTTTTTCCTGTTGTTGTCCTGCTTCTGACTCAACCAAAACTAATCAGGAACTTGAAATATCCAACATGAGACTGGGGAGACAGATGGCTCAGTGGGAAGATGCTTGCAGTGCACACACAAGTGCCTGAGTTTGATCCCTAGTATGCACTTAAGCTGACTGGCCATGCTTGCCTGTCACCCTAGTGCTGGGGGAACAGAACAAAAACAAGAGAATCGCACGGACTTTGCAGTCCAGCCAGGCTAGCCAGTTGTGACCTCCGGATTCAGGAAGTGACCTTGTCTCAAAAAATAAAGGTGATAGGAAGATGGCTCAGCAGTTAAGAGCTTTTACTGCTCTTGCAGAGGACCTGGGTTTAGTTCTGAGCACCCACATGGTGGCTCACAACCATCTAGTTCCAGGGGATCTAGTACCCTCTTCTGAATTCTGCAGATACCAGTCATGCCTGTAATGTTCATACATATATGCTGTCGAAACATCATACCCATAAAAATATAAAAAAAAATAAGGTGGGGAACAGTGAACGCCTGTCTGGCCTCTGGCAAACATAGGCATGCTACCCATATGCACACAAATATGACTCAGAGGGACTCTACATTTGTATTGATTCACGGGAAGGGTTGCATGTGTGTCCAGGTAAGAGGACAATTGTTCCACAGATTTAACTCAGGTGGTCAGTGTTGGAGATGGGTTTTAATGCGTTGATTCAATCAGGAATCTGCATGTCCAAATGTCCTTGTCCCTAATTGGTTTTTGATCAATCAATAAAGATGCCAATGGCCAATGGCTGGGCGCCGGTTGGGACCCTTAGAGTTGCAGGGTAAGGGCAAGGACTCAGAAAGGAACGAGGAGGGATTGCCATGATTCAGGGAAGAAGGATGAGATGCAGGATGGGCAGGAGAAAAAGCCATCCATCCATGTAAGGAGGTGGCCACTGGCCACTTCCTTGACTGGGCCTGAGGTAGCAGGGGAAGGGTTAGGAGTACCCAGCCTTTGAGGTAGCCAAGGCACTTTAAAAACTTTGTGTGTGTGTGTGTGTGTGTGTGTGTGTGTTGTGTGTGTGTGTGTGAGTATGTACAGTATAACCAATATTCACTGCTACAGATCAGGCTGAGCAGTGGGCACCCTTCGCCTGCTGTACAAGCTCAACTGCCTTTTTGTTTTGTCCGTTGTTCTTGCTTGCAACCCTGACTGTGCTAGAACTCACTATGTAGACCATGCTGACCCCAGTCTCACAGGGACCTGCCTGCTCCTACTTCTTAAGTGCTGGTACTAAAGGTGTGCACCACACCCCACTACAGCAGTTTTTAAATAATGAACCTTGGCTATAGGTTTGCCAATGTTTTTATAAACCCTCATTTTAAAGATCTTTTCCAGTGAAATTACTTGTTAGATATCCCCCTCCCATCAGCAGCACCCATGAAGTTAGGAATAACCTTTTCCGGGCAAGGTTCTCTGATTTCTCTTTGTTGGTTGCCATGGCAACATGCACACAGGGCAACTGCATGCATTTGGGTAATGCCTCCTAAATCAAAAACAAAAACAAACAGAAAAACAAAACAAACATACAAAACAACCTCCAAATCTTTTCATGTCACTTCAAAATTTGCCAAGTTATGCTATTTTTAAGTTCTAGCTTCAAGCTAATAATTTAAAGAATACCAGTAAGTAGAATGGATTTAATACCATGGTTCAACTCTTGGCCTTTTAGGTCACCTGCAACACATGTGCTCTAACTGAAGGTGAGACCCCAGAGTGTGCCATGGACAGTTTCATGGGAGGTGAGCACAGACTGTCATTCCTGGAAGGTGGCAGTGGATGCCACCCCGGGCAGTTGTGTAGGTGAAGGTTGCCCATCTGTGGCATGCTGTCAATGCCTTACAGTGTACAGATATCCTGACAGACCGTGTCTCAAATGACAAAACCAATAATCACAACCTTCAGGTGTTATAGATCTGAAGGAAGATCAGCTTTACAAGGTCTCGTAAGGCCCTGCTTTGTGCTCACAACCTGTCTGTAACTCTAGTTCCAGGGGATCCGATGCCCCATTACACATACACACATCACACAGTACACATACACACGTATAGGCAAAACTCTGAGACACATTAAACAAAAATAAATATATTTTTAAAAGGGAAGTTCAGATTATGGTTACCACCTGTTTGTATTACAGAGAAAAAAAAGTATACATTTGACAAACATTCTTTTTTTTTTTTTTGGTTTTTATTTGAGACAGGGTTTCTCTGTGTAGCCCGGGCAGTCCTGGAACTCAGTCTGTAGATCAGGCTGGCCTCGAACTCAGAAATCTGCCTGCCTCTGCCTCCCAAGTGCTGGGATTAAAGGCGTGCACCACCACTGCCCGACTGACAAACATTCTCTTAATAATGTAAATTTACATGTTAATTAAGTACAAACTGTTCTACCATGTACATGCACAGAGCAAAGAATTCATTGTGTCCACAGAGCTCATTTTTTCTGTTTACTGAAAACCAAGAGTTTTTCCTGCTGGGGTGCAACTTAGTGGTTGAGCATCTGCCCCGCGTGCATGCATTACACTCTGGGTTTTTATCCCCAGCACAAAAAGCAAAACAGGTCTTCTTTTGTAAAAAATTTTAAATTACAGTGGCTTGCCAAAGGTTCAACAGTTAAGAGCACAGGATTCTATTTCATAGGTCCTGAGTTCAATTCCCAGCACCCATACGGTGGCTCATAACCAACTATACCTGTAATCCCAAGGGATCTGGTGTCTTCTTCTGGTGAACAATTGAACATGCAAAAAAACATCCATATAAATTATAAAAAATCTTTAATAAAATTTAAATTATTTTATTTTTAAATTTATATGTGCACATAGGTATGTTGGGTGTGTGCACATCAAACCCAAGTGTGGAAGTCAGAGGACAGTTTTGGGACATGCTTTCAGAACCACGAGAGTCCTGGGGATCAAACTCAGGTTGCTAGGCTTGCCAGCAAGTCTTTGTCCACTGAGCCATCCTTCACCCTCACCAAGGCAGTGCTTTATTGTTTCCTTTTACTTCATGTGTACTGGTGTGCCTGGTGCTCACGGAGGTCAGAGAGGACATAGGCTCCTCTGGAGCTAAGATTATGGATGGTTGTGAGTTGCCTCCTGTCTGCTGGGAGTCAGACCTGAGCTTCCCAAGGCCCAGTTTTCCAGTTTTACTTTGATAGAGCCCTTCTCCCCTTCTTTCTTTTTGTTTACAACCTTAACTGTATATTTTTACATCTAAACATTAAAAAACAAAACAAAAAAAATCATTGTTTCCTTAGTTCGTGTGAGTCTGCGGCATCCTTCTGCCTGCTCACTGAGCTCCGAGTTCAGAGCCTCATATCTGATTCTTAGTTCTCCTTCTTGTTAGTGAATTATTTGATCTTTCTCAATGATGAATTACTTTGTTATTATAGAGAAGCATGACTTCAAAAAACAGTCTTATTGTTTCCTTTGGCTTCTTTTAGCAAAAACTAGTGTTGGTTGTATGAATTGATCATGATGTTTATGACCTTAATAGAGACCATAGAACATGGCTTTCACTGACTGCGGTCTTACAGACGCCTGGCTAAGGTGACAGTAAGGCCAGTGGGCCTGTGACTTGGGTCAGACAGGGGTTATATAGTTGCCTGGGACAGAGGTGGTATTCATACAAGCAGGAATGTACCTGGTTTGGATGACGGATGACATTGAGATCAGCAATATCAGCACACTCTGATGCGGGGAGGTGGGGGGCGGAGGCTACAGGATCTGATGATAAACTCCTTATCCTACTGTGCTGGGCTTGTCTGTCTGTCTGTGTGCAGACAAGCAGGAAGGACACCATGCCTCCTCCAGCAATCATGCCATATGACTCAAAATGTCTGCCATAGCAGGCCAACATGGTGCCCTACTGCAAACCTTTGCATTCCTTGAGTGAAATTGGATTTAAATGATAAGTATGTTGATTTTAAATGATTCAACTGCCTGAAAGGAGCATCATCACTATAGTTTTT
>JAJTUV010004374.1:0-20615 GCA_021653895.1 Mastomys natalensis
GAGAAACTGCTCTGTAAGAGGAATTCCTTGAGCCACTATAGTGAGAAAAAAGAGAAGATCTAACAAAAATAAGCTTAGAAGCTTCTTGGGACAGTAGGCTAGCTCCACTAGTACTTGTAAGCAAAGCCTATGTCCTATAACTGTTGTATCTAGAAGTATAAAAAGGTAGTTAATGGGTGTGAGGTTGGTCCTCTCAATTGACTCAACAGCTCTAGAGCCATTCCATATTTTTCAGTAGTGTATAGAGTAAAAGATTTCTGAATGTCAGGAAGATAAAGAACAGGGGCATCTCGAAGTGAGAGAAAGCAAATTTAACCTGTTAAGTGGGAGGGTGTATAAATTCAGTTAGGGGGGAATGTAAAAAACAAGATTATTGACATAAAATATTGCACATGGTTAAAATTCATAACTTGTTGTTAATGATTATAAGTTTGTGTTAGTTAATCATAAACCATGTAACATGATTTCATTCTGAGTTATGAAAAACACATGAGCTGACCAAGGAAACAGTTTGCTAAAGATACTTTTAAGTTGGTATGTGTTAATTTAGAGACATCAAACTGTTTGCACTCTTAGTTCATGGTTTACCATATTTATGAACTATACAATTTTTATAAACTAAATTATCTGTGAATCTATAGTAATATATCTATAAGAATCAGAAAAGTTTCGAGATGCTTTTACAAACTATGTTTATAGATTACAACGTATCATGTGATACTAGATGTTCAGTTCAGAACCATGATTTTTTAAGGCTCAAACATAAAAAGAATGGAAACTAAAATCTTAATAATTAAAAGCTACTATAATTTGATTTTGTTGGATCAAAATTCCCAAGTCAGCAGATGCCAGAAAGAAGAGATCAAAAATTCTTATCTTGAAATAGGAACATAAGGGAACCATTATATATGGTCTCTGCAATGTCAGACAGTCAACTCTTCATTTTTTTGTGTAATTATGTCTTTAAAATTCTTCAGAATGAAAATAAAAAATGATGTAATCCCTTCTGTAGAAATGTAAATAAACCCTGTGGCCTATGGAAACATTTCTTCCTCCTTTGATCCCAGAAGGAAATAAAGAATCCTCTTTGGTGCAGAGAAAATGCAAGCTGCTCTGCAAAGCAATTGATCTCCATGTCACCTGGATATTGCTCCTTCTCAGGCCCTACCCACTCTTGCAGCTATTCTATAGCATAAAGCATACAGAAAATGAATTGGAAATAAATATTTGAGCACAGAAGGGACAGGAAATGGAGTTTCAGTTATTGCTTTGAGAATATATTTCAGTAGATGAATGTAGCATAGAGATAGAATTTTGCGGGCTCTGCAGCATTGTTTTTAAGATGCCAATATACGAGTCAATGATGATATACTTATGTACATACAATCTGAACTATTTGTATTCAATTATTTTAAAGAAACAATATCTGATTGATAGATTGACACATAGTTTTGTAACTAGAAATATAGAGAGATAGAGAGATAGAGATCTAAATGAATGGACCACAATGTGTGTTTCCACAAGCAAGTAGCATGCTCCATGTTTATGGGGAAATCTAATTTCCTAATGATACCATACACAGAAGAAGAAAATGAGCAGGAATTGTATAATAACTAACTATTTGCTTGAGCTTTTTGAGATATAAATCTCTATAATATTCAACAGATCAAATTCTTTCTTTCATTCCAGCTAAAATCACAGAAGGAGTTAAGATGTCACTCACTTACAAAGCTATGAAAAAGAAATGTTAGAGTTTTATGCCTGCCCATAATCCCTGACACTCTTAATGATTCCATCTTTTGCTCATAGAAAGAAGTCTAGAATTTCTGTCATATGAGAGACTTTACCACCAGCTGACTGACACAGATCTATATATATTACAGCAAACCACTGGACTGAAGACAAGCACCCTTATGTAAGTGTTAGGGGTAGGATCAAAGGAGCTTGAAAGTATTGCAACACCATAATAGAAACACAGTATCAATTAAAGCAGGCCCCTCAGAGCTCCGAGAACCTAAGCTAACAACCAAAGTGTATATTTGAGCTCAACTCTGGCCCCAATAATATAATGTTGGAGAGGACTGCCTTGTCTGGTCATAGAGTGAGAGGTTGCTCCTAATCATGGAGACATTTAATGCTCCAGGGAAGGGAGATGTTGGGTTGTGGAAGTGAGGTGGAGGAAGTGGGTGGGTGGGAGGGCAATCTCTTAGAGCCAAAGGGGAGCAGGGATGAGATGTAGGACTCTAGATTCTGAGACTGGGAAGAGGGAAACTTTTGGAATATAAATAAATAAATAAATAAACTTAATTTAAAAAAAGAAATTTTAAATTGGCCTTGTCATAATTACCTATTCGTTTTTTTTTGTACATGTCATATTAAGGAATTAGGTAAGGAGTAGTAACAGTTTTGTCATTGAATAATATATATAGTGTGGTGTGTGTGTGTGTGTGTGTGTGTGTGTTGTGTGTATGAATGAAGCCATTCCCAATATTTACTGTTTCATCATGAATGCAATATTTGACTCAATCATCAATTTCATTTTTGCATAAAATAAGGAAAAATTTTACCAAATGTAAAATCATAAATTAGGACACATTCTTACGTAATATCTACATATAATAATGAACACAATCTTAAATAATGAAAATTTCAAAACATTCATTACATTCTTTATTTTCCATGCAGATACAACTCGTTAAAGCCTTTTTATTCACTTTATGCACCATGCTTGTACACTGTCAACATCTACACAGATCTCATAGTGTAGAGTTGGGGATATATTTAGAAAGATTTCATGATTCTTTGAGCACTTTCCATTCTTAGAGGGCTCATAATATTTCAGGTTGTGATAACGGCTTGGTGAGGTGTTTAAGAAAACAATATATGTGATTCCCTATGAATAATCAATATAGGATTTCTCTTTGCCTAACATATAATCCCTACATAGAAAATATATATTAGGGTTATGGAATAAAATATTTATGTATCAAGTATTTCTCTGTTAATATTAGAATACTGAGGTACTATATGGCATGATATGATAAAATATGTTTTAGAAAAATTTCTCTCAGTTACCAAATTGTATTTATGCACTTGGTGTTAAAAAAATATAGTCCATATATAAATATATATATATATGTGTGTGTGGATGTGTGTGTGTGTGTCTTTGTATATGTATGTGTGGTTTCGTGTGTGTGTGTGTAAAGTTATATATGTCCTTACGAGACTTAATGTAATTGCAATTGAATAATGGGGAAATTCCAAATAACATGAGGACAGAAATCCTTGACAATTTCTTGGTTTCTGTTTCCTCCAACTACATCAAAATGGCCCTTTGAAACACCCATCTCCTTTACCTGATCCCAAGTGCTAAGCTTTAACTGAAATTAGGTCCAAGTTTCAAGTTCTTCAGGTAGTCTAGTACCACTGTTCATGAAGAACAGTATAGCAACTCCTGCCTAGACATGAGAACTCTTCAGTTTTTGCTTTCTTTGTATAAAGCTATTTCAATCAAAATGTTATAAGTTGTACTTGTTTGTGTGTGTGTGTGTGTGTGTGTGTGTGTGTGTGTGTTTTTTGTGTGATCTAAATGAAATCACCAAATAATGGCATCTTAACTGGCCATTACTTTTCAAGAAACAAAGCTTCCAATACAGGAGCTGGTTTACATTTAACTGAGTTAGGGGACAAGAATGACATCATAAATAAAACTGTAATTTCCAGACTATCCAAGATATTGCAAAGACTATAGGCTTCTCTCCCCAAACAGACAGCAAGGCCCCACTGTTGATGACAGTACTTAGGTTTTTGTTTTTGTTTGTTTGTTTGTTTTTTGAATGCAGGATGATGAAGGAGCATGGTGTTTGCCAGAGCAATGACTATGTCTTGCTGATGACTGCACAAAGAATGACACTGACCTGGGAGATTTCTGAATGCCTTGACAATGGAGATTGGGAAGCTTTATTGGACATATGTTCTGGACCCACCTTTGCTAACCTATACACTTGATGGGACAAGCTGCCTTCCCTCAAGTTTTTAGACCTTGTGGAACAATAACCAAAAAAAGGTTATAATAACTCTTATATTTTTCTTAAATGTGTACAAAGTTATTTGGACTCAACCATGTACCAGTATAGAAATCAATTCAATATTGGAAATAACAGTCTTCATTTGAAGTCTGATTCTGGACATTTTCAGAGACATATTTGGAAGTTAGCTGCAGTTATCTGTGATGTCACGTTTGAAAAGGTAACGTTGGGGCAGGATCTGGATTTCAATCCAGTGTTATGAGATGTGTTAAGTCTCTTTTCATTGTCAAGTAAAATTTATTTTGTTTCTACTACGTATTAATATAATTTGAATTGATTGTACACTTTCTACTTGTGGTAGTGTGTTGAAATCTGGCATGTCAGTTACTGAGGTCTATCAACCAGCTTTTTTTTTTCCCTGAGTATCACAGAATCTTGGTCTTCTGAAAAAGCTTGCAAGTACTATAAGAAGTGAGTCAGGCATTAAACAGAAGCAAGAGGGTAGGGGCTTGATTATTGCTGGTATAAAAGCTTAATTACATTAAAAGCTAGCACCACTTCTTCTGCAATTGCTTTCACACAGAATTTAAGGCAGCTACTTTTGTTAATCATTTAGCAAAAAATGTTACTAATGTGTTGAATATATAAGAGGATTTAGATACACATTTGGAACAATTGATTGATGCTCTTTATCCTATTCAAATTATTGGAAAATGTTTCAGAGTTTAAGAGTAAGGGACCATCTCAAATGTCATGCCAAATACCACTGGATTCATGTTAGTTCTAAAATATTAAGTGGTAGTAATTATAGTTAGGAAAAAGATTAAAGACACTTGCAGTGTATTTGACACAATTCTAAAAACATCTGGACGTTTTAACATGCATAGTGAGTTTACTAATTTAAAGAATGCTACTCTGATCAGCATAGATGAGGCATATATGCTGATAAAATTACTCCTGGCCTGAGGTCAGTATTTCTATTTTGGTCAAGCTTCAAGTGTGTCACATATAGCTTGATCTTGCAGAGCCCTTTTTTCCTGAAAATACTTGTAATTTTGCCCATCTTGTTAACACTTGTCTTTAACAACATCATCATGTTGGAGCTAAAGTACATGGATTGAAACTGAAAATGATCCCCCAGACATAGTTATTAAATTAAGGGTCTGGCAAGTCAAGGACAGGTAAAATTCTGCACAGAGCCTTACCAGCCTAAAACAGAAGTGCATTGTTTTTGATAATGTATATTCCATGATAGGCAAGGAAGGCAGTCTAGGCAGAATGACTTAAGACCAGCTCAGTCTAGTTAATGAAATAAAAAGGAGAAGAGGAGGAGAGCTTTTGGGGCTGCCTGGACAGAATCTGGCATGGACCAAGGAAAGGAATTAAGCTGTTGTCAGTAATGTGATATGGGCCAATGACAAGGAAGTGGGCTTCAGGCAGGAATGTGATATTAACAAGAATAAAGAAGTAATTTCAGGCAAGAATGTAAATTTTAGGGTAGAAGAAGGAAGTAGGCTTCAGATATGAAAATGATTTGGGGCTAGGACAGGGAAGTTGCTCAGATATTTGATCATCGTGACAAGCCTTGTAACTGATTTCCAGGATGTACACAGAATTTTGTTATTGTGTTACTTGTTCTTTGACTATTTGTGTTTATTTTCTTGCTTCTTCCTTGACTATTGCGTCTATTATTTTTGTTCCTCAACCTAGAACTGACCTTAATAATTGCGTGTAATAAATATGGTATAAAATAAAAAGAAGGAATGGAATGGGATATGGTTTTCTAGGAATGGGAAATGAGGAAAGGGGATGACATGTGAAATGTAAATAAATAAATATCCAATAAAAAACAAGAAAAAAGAAATTTCATTTAAATGTAGATATCAGTCAGTGCCCACATAGACTCACATACTTTATTCCATGGTATTTGATAATGTACTATGTCCTTCTCACATCTACTATGATTTCCATTTAAGGATTTATGGGATTCTGAGTGTACAAATAGTGTTTCTCATCTTATGCCTTGTCTTGGATCGTATCATTCTATTGATTTATCTTTCCTATGACATTATGGTAGTTTTAGATAATTTTAAAATAAATCTCTACTGTGGTGACTACCAGACTCAATGGTTCATGTTCGAGATTGAAAGATTCGCAGAATGATTGTATTTGATATGATTTAAGCAGCAGAAGAGCTGAATAACTGCCTAATGATTATGTAATTAAAATCTACCTCCCAAAATAACTCTGAGTTAATAATTAATAATTTCTTTGTTCTATTTTGTTTGCTATTTATTTAATTGAGCAGTCTTCTGGAACATGTTCTCCAAGACCCTTTATGGAGCAGCTCTGCTTTTCTCCACTGCATACATCTCAGTCATGGCAACTCTCTGCCTCTCTTCATCATAGTTCCATACCTGAGATAAATCAATACTGCAGGTGTAGTTTATCCTCAACTATTAGCTGCTGGTATCTTTATTAAACAATCAGAATTATCTGGGAGCAGTTTCCCAGATGCTACTTGTAGATCCTGTTATGCATTCAGTTTGGGGACTCAATTAACATTAAAATACAGTTACATTGAGGCATGTAGTAACTCTGTGCCAGTATTGATTAATATACTAATTCTATAGATAATTTTGTTTTATTTTAATACATTTAATTTTCTCAATTTAGAAAGTGAACAAATGGTCAAATAAGTGAATGAATAAATAAATAAATAAATAAATAAATAAATAAATAATTGAAAATATAGGCACTAGAATAATGTTTAAAAACTAAACTCTCACTAATAATGATTCAGAAAGATACAATCCAGTTTTCCAGAAAGATTGTCAAGATACATAAGTAAGGATACGGCTTTTCTAGCAGTAGCTGATTAATAAATAATTCATGCCAAATAGCTTTGGATTCATGTTAGTTCTACAGTTTACAGTGGTAGTCATTATAATTAAGAAGTTTATTGACAAGTACAGTATATTTGCCATAATTCTAACACCTTCAGGACGTTTTAACTATAAATAAGTACTTTATGTATTTCAAGAATGCTGCTCTGCTGAGCTCTGAGCATTGACTAGGAATATACTGTAGATAAAATTACCCATGACTTGAGGTTGCTATTTCTATTTTGGTCAAGCTTCAAAAACGGCATATATAGCTTGATCATGCTAGCCCTTTTTGTCCTTGGAATACTTTTATTCCTGCCCATTGTGTTAAAGGTTTTCTTCAACAACATTAACATGTTGGCAGCCATGTACATGGCTTGAAGTTGAAAATGGACCCACAGACAGAGTTATTAAACTAACAGGTTGGCAAGCCAAGGATGGGCAAGATTCTGCACAGAGCCTTACCAAACTAAGACAGAAGTGCATTGCTTTTGATAATGCATATTCCATGTCAGGTAAGGAAGGCAGTCTTGCCAGAAGGACCTAAGAGAGGCTCAGTCTTGTTAGTGAAATTTAAAAAGGGAAGAGTTGGAGAGCCCTTGGGGCTACTTGGTATGAATCTGACATGTGTCAAGGACAAGAAAATGGACTGCTTGGCAGGAATATGACATTGGCCAAGGACAAGGGTGTAGGCTTCAGGCAAGAATCTGACATTAGGCTAGAAAAGAGAAATAATTTCAGGTAGAAATCTAAATCTTATGTTAGAACAAAGAAGTAATCTCAAGGTATGAACCTAAATATTAGGCAAGAACAAAGAAGTAATTTCAGACAGGAATCTAAATTTTAGCCAAGAACAAGGAAGCAGGCTTCAGATATGAAAATTACCTTGGGCTAGACCAGGGAAGTAGACTCAGATACTTTGGTCATCCTACAAGCTCTTAGAAACAGTGATCAAGGTAGTGCTCAGATAATTGGGTTAAATGCCTTGTTTTTCTTTGAAAATTTGTGTTTATTGTCTTGCTTGTTCCTTGACAATTTGCATGTATTACATTGCTAGACCCTCAACTTTGAACTGACATTAATAATGCATGTTATCAAAATGGTATAAATGGTATGTTAAATAAATAAAATATCCAATAAAAATAAATAAGTAAATACAAAAATAAGTAAATGAATTAATTAATAATTCAACTCCACAGTTTTCTGAATTTTTGAGTGTGCTTCGACATGATTACAGTTTAGTGCTTCTTTCTTTTTTTTCTCTTGGCTTATTGTTGTTGTTTTTTTTTTTATTGAATGTTTTCAATGTGGTTTATTTTTCCTGATTTTTAGGGGTTTGAATATTTTTTCAGGGGGGGATAAATAGCTTAAATTTGTGTTAATTGTGAGAAGGTCTGAAGATCTTTGGGGAGCAGATTGATATAATCAAATATCTGAATTATGTATTGTTGTAAATCATAAAAAAATTATAATATTACAAAATATATTTCAGCGTTTAAATATCATGATGAAATTTTTAAAAATCATGGCAAGTAATAAAAATATGGTTAGATGCAAATGTGATTTAACCAAACACAGACTAAATGAGAAAATCTAAAATTTCAATTCAATTTATACACAAACAAGCTAAAATCAGTAATAAAGAGATTTTACAATACCACTGGCTAAGTGTGGTGATCTGCATCTGTTTTGATCTTCTCATGTTGTTGAGAGAAAGCATGGTTTCAGTAATAAACTTGAAGTCTCAGATGACAGCAGAGTGAGATTCTGTATCAAACAGATATAAGATGCATAACAAACAACACTTGAGTAAATGTAACATTTGCAAACTTTAAAGAACAATCAAAACTATATATAGATAAATATTTCATAATAAATCTTAAGTGCTGATACCTTTTGTAGAGAATAGTTATAGAATAATAAGTGGTCCACATCCTTATTCATCAAGGTAATGTAAATTAAAATGACTCTAGCATTCAATATTATAGCCCTCAAAATGCCTAAGATAAAAAAAATTCATGTGATAGCATGTGCTGTCCAGGATGTAGAGCAAGGAGAACAGTCCTCTGATGTTCATGGAACTGCAACCATTTACAACCACTTTGGAAATCAATTTGACAGGCTGTGAGGAAATTGGGAATAGTTCTACCCTAGACCCAGCTATACCACTCCTTGGCATATACTCATAAGTTGCCACACTATACCACAGGGATACTTCTCACCTACATTCATACCACCTTTGTTCATAATATCCAAAAACTGGAAACAACCTAGATGTCCCTCAGTCAAAGATCAGATAAAGAAAATATGGTACATCTTCATAATGGAGAACTATTCAACTATTAAAAAAGATGATGTCATGTATTTTTCCGGGAAATTGATAAAACTTGAAAATAGCATCCTGAGTGGGGTAACCCAAAGCCAGAAGGCCATATAGAAAATGAATAAATTTATGTGTGGATATTAGCTATAAAATGCATGACAAATATGATACAATCCACAGACCCAAAGAAACTGGGTAATATGGAAGTCCATATGCAGGATGTACAAATCTCACTCATAACTAGATAGTCATCAGAGGTAAATGGGGAGGACAGAATTGGGTAGAAGAGGAGATGATATGAGGACCAGGGATGGTGATCAGGTTTGGGAAGTTGGGAGGTGAGAGGGGGCAAGAAAAACAAAACTCAAAATGTAATCCATGGGTATGAAAGCCAAAAGTTAATTTTCACTTCAAAAGAAAACAATATGTTATAATATTCATGTCCCAAAATGATAAGTGGTTATCTGACAGGAGGTAAAGGAAGTTACTCATAAATACAAAGCTGAATCATAATAAGAGACCCAGAATATTAGTTTGAGAGAGTAAATTATTTAACTAAATGAAATCAGAAAACAGTCACATAAATCATTTTATATCATGCTTCTAGATTAAAAATATAATAAAGTGTTCCCTCTACATTTCTACTCAGTTCTTTTTCTAATGATAATACCAGGTATATTAGGTTAAGAAATCAATAAGGAAAATACATTTTTTTACTGTAACCATTCAAGTGAAGTTCAAATCATAAAATACATATATGAAAAATTAAAACCTTCTAAATATAAAAATTCTAAGAAATATAAATCGATTTTTAAATTGCCTACTTCCTTACATGCTGTGAGGACTGATGTATATGTATTTATTCATGGAGATGTGTGATAAGTGAAGTATAAACAATATGTAATTTTATCTTAATCTAGGGAGCTTATCATGAGGTAAGAGTTGAATAACCTGAGTAGGTGAGTGGTATCTTGAAGGATGTTCAAGTAGGAAGGCTGAGAACAGTCATGCTTGTGCTCCCTGTTCTTCATTTCCTATTGTTAAATTCATTCAAGTGAATGTATATACATTATAAAATGATCGGTATTCATAATATCAACTAACATATTTATAGTGATATTGTATTGACAGTCTGATAAATGTTTTAAAGTAGTGACCACTAGATAGGAAGAAAATCAATTATATTATTTTAATAACATTATTTTAAATATTTTATTATATCTACTTCCCACATGAACCAACATTAGGAATGTCTGTTCCCTTTATCTCAAGCACTTCATGATTATTAAACATGGGGAAGATAAACTAAGCAGCAGTAAAGGACCAAAGTTTTATCAATGTGAATACAAGGAGACTCTTTAAAACACAGCAAGTGTTTGATATCCTGCAAGAAAAATGAGTGTCTCAGAAGTGCTTATATATCCACAAGCAAAATCTATAAAGTCTTGTGAAATCTGATCATTTGTTTTTACATACCATCAATAAAGACAAAGATCATGACTAAAAATAATTTAATGGGCATAGTGTAGGATTTATCCATCTAGCAGAATGATACTCAACCTTCCTAATGCTTTGAGACATTAATATAGAACCCCATATTAAAGTAACTCACAACCATGAAAATATTTTCCACTACTTAATAAAAATTTTGAATCATAATGTAAGGATCTGATATGTATTATGTCAGATATGGAATTCCCCAATAGGGCACAAACCACAGTTATGAGAAATTCTGATCCCAGAAAACAGGAAATCTTGAGAGCTGCAATTTTAAAGATTTTAAGGATTTTTTTGTAAGGGTCTTTTATTTAGCCCATTCAGAGTCAAGGATTTATGCTGTCCATTTTTCCCTTTAGTAAAAGCTGATAATTAATAACTCAGTGCTGGAATAGTGAGGATTGTCACTATACTTGTAATATGCAATCTAGGTAATATTACAAGATGAGGAGGGAAACAGTTAAAATATAGTTTTTGTCCTCAGATGTCCCATGGCATAATTTATGCTGTAATGAAGTTTATAAGTGTTTCACCAATACAGAGGCCTGAAGTTTGAGTAGGACAAGTAAGTGAGGGACATTTCTAAATCCTTGGGGTAAAATTGTCCAAAGATTGGTTACAAATTAAACATTGGATATATTTCTTAATATCTGAAGAAAGGTCATTTTAATTTTATAGAAGATATATCAAAAATTTGATTACATGCATTTTGATAGCTGTTGGAGTACCTAGAATCACAGTGTTATATCTCTCCAGATAGCTGGAATAAGTCAAAGATAAAGATTTATGAGCGGTTTATTTTTAGCTTATAAGAACAATTTCTTTCTCTATTTGTGCTGAAAGTACATGATGTGTTGTGATATTGGTGAAATGTCACAACATATTGTATGTAGTTTACATATGAGATTATCCACACCTCAAACAACAAATAAAGCATGAAGTTTCTTATACATCGATTACAGAACCATAGATGAAAATAGATAACCTGAAGTAACTATACCTTATAGAATAATTAAATGGATTAAAGGCTGGGGAAAAATTTAGAAAAACATAACAAAAATGATGTAAATGGAAAATATGATATGGAAATATTTTTCTTGTCAAGAAGAAGACAATACTGAGGTTAAAAAGTGGTCAAAACATGGAACATAGAGCATAACTGTCAAACCTATGGGTAAACCTTGTTTTTTTATTTTATTTAAATTATACATATTATGAAGTTATTGTTTTAAGACCTGAGTAGTAATCCACTGTATAAATGTACCACAGCTTTGTATCCATTTCTTATTGACGGACATCTGGATTGTTTCCATCTTCTGGCTAATATAAATAAAGTTGCTGTGATCATAGTGCAGCATGTGTCCTTGTTATATGTTGGAGCATCTTTGGGTATGTGCCCAGGAGTGGTATAGCTGGGTTCTCAAATATTATGTCTTAGTTAGCGTTTTACTGCTGTGAAGAGACACCATGACCAAGGCAACTCTTATCAAGGACAACAATTCATTGTGAATGACTTACAGGTTTAGAAGTTCAGTCTCTCATTATTAAGGTGGGAGCAGGGCAACAACTAGGCAGGCATAATGTAAGCAGTGCTGAGAGTTCTACATCTTCATCTGAAGGCTGCTAGTGGAAGACAGACTTATTTCTAGGCAGATAAAGTGAGGGTCACACAGTGACACACCTAATTTGGCAAGGCAACTTCCTTGTCCAAGCATATACAATCCATCACATTATAAAATGTCCAAATTTTTGAGGAACAACCAGAGTGGTTTCCAAAGAGGTTCAACAAGCTTACCATTCCACCAGAAATTAAGGAGTGTTTTTCTTTCTACCCATCCTTACCAGTTTCTTCTGTCAAGTGATTTTTTAAATCTTAGACATTCTGACTATTGTATGGTGGTATACCAAGGTCATTTGATTTACATTTTACTTAATAAATTCTAATGCTATGGAAGGACTTAGAAAATATCATCCTGTTTGAGGTAACCCAGTTCAAGAGAACACACAAGGTACATAGTCACTGATAAGTGGCTATAAGGAAAAAAGCTAAGGATACCTACGAATCAACTCACACATAATATGAACCTCAAGAAGAAGGAAGACCAAAGTGTGGATCCCTCAGTCCCACTTAGAAGGGGAAACCAAAATATCATAGCATGTAGTGGGTCGGAGGGACCTGAAATAGAGAGAGGAGAAAAAATAGTCAGAAAGTATGTGAGGAGAGAAGTACAGAGGGTCAGGATATTGAATGCAGGTCTTTACCAGTTGGGAATGGGGATCTGGATGTAACTATTAGAAAATCACATATTCCAGGAGAACAAGAGGCTCCCAGGACAGAACAGAGATGACAGTAGCTGAAATACCCAACAAAGGAGTGAGAGAACATTTATAGACCATATCCAGAGGTCAGGCATGGCCCACAATTGAGGGATGATGCCACCCACCCACCTCAAAAATATTAACCCAGTATTGCTCAAGTCTAATGGAAATATAGGGACAAAGATTTGAGCAGAGACTGAAGGAAAATCCATCCATAGACTGCCCCATGTAGAGACCCATCAGATCTGCATACACCAAAGCCACACACTATTGCTGATGCCAAGAAATGCTTGCTGGTCTGAGCCTCGAATACATGTCCCCAGAGATGCCTTGCTAAATCCTGACCAATCCTAAAGCAGATGTTAGTAGTTAATCATTGGACAGTTCATGTAGGCCATAATGGAAGAGTGAGTGGAAAGACTGAAGAACATGAAGGCATATGCAATCCCATAGGAAGAATAACAATATTAACAAACTAGGCACCCCAGAATTCCCAAGGACTAAAGCACTAACCAAAGAGTACCCATGGAGGGAACTCTGTCTCCAGCTGTATATGTAGCAGAGGATTGCCTTATCTGGCAGCAATGGGAGTAATAAACTCTTGGGCCTGTGGAGGCTTTATGTCTCAGAAAAGGGGAATGCTACTCAGAGGCAGAAACCCACAGCTAACCATTAAACTGATCACGGGGTTCCCAATGGAGAAGATAGAGTGAAGGCTGAAGGAGTTGAGAGGATTCGAGACACCATGAGGAAAGCAACAATCCCAACCAACCAGAGCCCCCAGGGTCTAAACCACAAGCCTGGGAGCGCTTAGGGAGGGACCCATGGCTCCAGCTATATATACAAGGGAGCTATATATAAGTGGGAGAAGAGATCCTTGGTCCCATTAAGACTGGACATCGTGGGGGGGATACTCGAGGGTGGGGAGGTGAGGTACAGGGGAGGGTGGGTGGGGGTACACCAACGTGGAGATAGGAGGAGGGGGGAAGGGATAGTGAGTTCCTGGGAGGGAGGGTGGGAAATGGGGTAAGGAGTTAACATCTGAAATGTATAAAAAAATTTCCAATAAAAATATTCCAATAAAAAAAAAGAAATGCATTTTTATATGTGATCATATTTTAGCTATCATGTCTTAATAAATATGCTATACAAGGCCTACACTAAGATAACAGCATAGAATAACTTAGAATATCAAAGAATGTGAGATTATCAAAAGCCTCCATTCATAGGGAAAGAACTATAAGCATATATCATCTGCTAAGAAAATTTATGTTCATTACATAATCATTAAGGATTTGTTCTTGACCAGGAATTTAATTACAACTAGGCAATATTAAATATGTACGAACAACTCTAATGGTCAGTAGAATATAATTACTTAGATGTGATACAAATTTTATATAGAGACACATACCAGCACAGACACATATATCTATGTAGAAGTATACATGTATAAAACAAATATACATATACATAGACCATGCATATGCATATATACAAATATATGACTGTGTATACATACAAACATATGTCATATATACATATATATATGACATATATATGTATGTATAGATACACATTTTTGTATATATATATATATATATATATATATATATATACACACACATATATATATGGAGAGATAGAGAGAAAAAGAGAGGAGAGGGAGAGGGAGAGAGAGAGAATAGGAGGTAAATATCTTGGATTTGTCACTATGTACAGTGGGCACTGAATGAAGAAGAGGGGAATGTGATGAAACCATATTACTGAGGTATGAAATAATGTAAATACATATTAAAATTACTTTTGATAATCAACATTTCTTATCATTATCTCAAAGTATATAGCTTCCATTTTAGCTCAAAAAGCAAAAAATAATTAATATATACATGAATAGGAACTTCTAGGTAATTTGGTGAAACATATATGATCATTGCATCTGTCCTTCTTATAATAAATATAAATTTACAAGATCAATTCATTTATTTGGCTCTTCATTAGGAACAAGAATTTGCATGAAAATATTATGGGACCTTATACAATTGTGAATGGCAGGAGTCCACAAGTAGGAGAGAGAAAAGATGGGCAGAAGACAAGGTGACATGCGGTAGTAATCATAAAAACACGACCATGAAGGATGGCCAATTGAAATGAAGAACTGCCAAGATAGAATACGGAAAGTTATAATCCAGGATTACTGATGAGGAAGTAAATTCTAACAGGTTACAGGCTAGAATCTGATGTGTTCTAGTGCTATAAAGGCATATGATAAATATAAAAGTTGTGTGTCTTTTATAAGGCAACTGAATGTTTTAAGGCAAGGCAGAAAGCCCTGATTGAGATTAAATAATGAATAGCAAATTGTGGAAGCTCCATGTGGCAAAAAATTGATTTTTTATCCAAATTATTGTCACAATCCCAGATTGAAAAACAAAAAACAACAACAAAAAAAAACAAACAAAAGCAAGCAAACAAACAAACAAAATCTGTCTTGTCCATTTAACACCGGGGAGCCATAGCATAATTGGTTCCTTTACAGTATTGTTATTTTCCCAAGATTTTCAGAGATCCAGTAAGAATTGAAATACATCTTGGTAGGTGTACATGATTCCAGGATGTGAATGTAGGGTTAAAGCTTGAACTAAAATACAGGTATGCCTTCCACCCCTAACACATTACTCAATAAATGTCAGAGCCCATGAACTATAAAATGACATACTAAAATGTCAGCCTGGGTGCCTCCAAAGTGCTGTTCTATACTGCCATTCAGATGCAACCTAATCCAGTGAATGCTAAAATTTGTTGCTATGCAATGAAGCAGGCAATTTGCCACCATTTGGATACAAAGTGCAGGACAGAAACTGAAGGAGGGGCCATCTGCAGACCATTCCACCTGGGTATCCATTCCATATGCAGTAACCAAAGGTAGATGCTGATGTGGATATCAGGAGGTGCATGCCGACAGGAGTCTGACATAGCTGTCTCCTTAGAGGTCTGCAAGAGTTTGACATATTCAGAGGCAGATGCTCACAGATAACCATTATACTGATCAATGGGTTCCCAATGGAGGAGTTAGAGTGAAGACTGAAGGAGTTGAAAGGGTTCACGACTCCATGAGGAAAGCAACAATATCACCCAACCAGAGCCCGCACAGTCTAAACCACCAGCCTGGGAGCACTTAGGGAGGGACCCATGGATCCAGCCATATATATAAGGGAGGTATAGGTGGGAAAAGAGATCCTTGGTCCCATGAAGGCTGGAAGCTCTGCGTGGGGGAATTTGAGGGTGGGGAGGTGTGATAGTGGTAGCTGGGTGTATACCCTCATAGAAGCAGGAGGATGGGGGATTGGATAGGGGGTTCCTGGGAGGGAGGGGGAAATGGGGTAATGGGAGAACAACATCTGAAGTGTAAATAAAATATCCAAAAAAAATCTTTCCACAGTCCTCCCAAAAACATAGTCATGCTGTCACAGGATTACCCCACTCTCAGTATCAACTTGTCTTAGTCAGGGTTTCTATTCCTGACCAATCATCATGACTAAGAAGCAAGCTGTGGAGAAAAAGTTTATCCAGCTTACAAATTTGTAATTACATTAATGTTTATCATTAAAGGAAGTCAGAACTGGAACTCACAGTGGGTAGGAACCTAGAGGGAGGAACTGATGCAGAAGCCATGGATGGTTGCTGCTTACTGGTTTGCTTACTCTGGTTTGCTCACATTACTTTTTTTTTTTAATTATTTATTTTATATTTATAAGTACACTATAGCTGTCTACAGACATCAGAAGAGAGCATTGGATCTCATTACAGATGGTTGTAAGCCACCATGTGGTTGCTGGGAATTGAACTCAGGTCCTATGGAAGAGCAGTCAGTGCTCTTAACTTTCAAGCCATCTCTCCAACCCCCAATACTAATAACCTTTTAAAAAGAAAAACACAAATAGATTTAGGGCCTTGCACAAGTTATGTCAAGCCCTATGATGAATAAAGACTCTAGTGCAGCATAATGGACCCATATGAGGGACATTTACTTTCTCTGGAATAGTTTAAATACATTGCAAGATTTAACAAGCATGATTTGCTTTACAGAAAATAAAACACAGAAAGAACAGAGTCATTATGAGCTGTTTTTTCAGTTACACAGCCCAATTTCAGTGTTTAAAAGCTCTAAAAGCTTTGTTAGTGTATATAACCTGTGGGTCAGAAGTGGCTCTGCTTTATATAATCCATCACTCTAAGACCCAAGCTCATGAACAATCCAGAACCTTCAAGCTCATGAACAATCCAGAACCTCAGCTCTTAGCATCTGTCATTGTTACAGCGCTGAAAAAAACGGCAGGAGCTAGGATTTTCCCCACCAATCTTAAATGTGTCATCACTTCTTTCCAGATTTGATAGATGTAATTTCTACTTCTAGCCTATCAGAGTTAATCAGATGGCTCTGTAAAAGGGAATAAAATTTGGAGAGAACACACGAATATTTGGTGAGCAAAAATATATCTGCTATCTTATGTATGAATTGGTTCTAAAAGAGTAAATGGAATCAGTCTGGTGAGTAAATAAAGAAGTGAAGAAGATCCTCTTCTACTGTGAAAGCAAAACTACCTTTAGATTAAAAAGTAGATGTTGGGCTGAAAGATGCCTCACTGGTTAAAGGTGCTTGCCACTGACATTGCTGACCTGAGTTCAGTCACCAGGATCTCCATGGTGGAAGGACAGTGCAGATTCTCTGAGGTTGCCCTCTGACCTCCACTTATGCAGAATGGCACACATTTGCATAGGCAAATATACACATGCACATATACACACAATGTAAGCAAAACACATTAAGAAGTTGATTACTTTTCTCAAGATTCTGGGAACTGAAAAGTAGGGTTTGGTGGTATAGATCTATGATCTCAGCATTGGAGACTGAGACAGGTGTTCAAGGCCACGCTAAGCTATGAACAAGTTTTAAGCCAGCAGGGATATATAGAAGCCTTGTCTCAAGTTCTGGTATATCAATTAAAAAAATATATCAAGAACTAAGAAAAGGCCTAAAGTCAGCACTGCAGCTTAATTTTTATCTCATTTTTTTATAATTTATATTTATTTTTACAAATACAGATTAATTAAATGTTTTAGGAATTTTTCAAGTTGTTGAGGAGGAAAATATGTTAATGGATAGTTTCTTCTTTAGCATGTTCTATGGTCTGTATTTAAGGATCCTTATATGGTTACCGTTTTTTTTAAATCCTGGTATACCAACAATTTAATTATAATGCTTTGGAAAAAATCAGCACTAAATGATTTATCATTTTAGATGCATTTTTAAAGTTGAATCACATCACTTTAAGTACTTTAGTAAATCAATTTATAACTCATAAATTTTAAATCATTAAATTATAAAAGCAGTATTATCTTAAATATCTAATTAAGTGGTTAAACATTGGTGGACTACATACTATGTACAAGAAGCGGTGTTAACTATTTTATGAGTAGACTTTGTTAAGCCTGATAATAACTAATAGGCATATTGTTGCCATCCACTTTGCAAACCTTACCAGTAGTATATAAGCAGTCAGATGATTGCTGTGGCTGTTTTATGCTTATGATAATTTGGCCAGTTGCATATATAACAGTTTCATCGTCTTTCTGTCATAAAATCTAAATTTTTTTTTTATTGGAAAATTTTTTATTTTTTACATTTCAGATGTTCTCTCCTTACCCCATTTCCCCACCTCCTCCCAGGAAATCACTATCCCTTCCCCCCTCCTCCTGCCTCCACGTTGGTGTACCCCCACCCACCCTCCTCTGTACCTCACCTCCCCACCCTCGAGTATTCCCCCCCCCACGACGTCCAGCCTTCATGGGACCAAGGATCTCTTCTCCCACTTATATATAGCTCCCTTGACTATATAGCTGGAGCCTGGGAAAACAGTCTGGCGGTTCCTCAGAAAATTAGACATATCACTACCTGAGGACCCAGCTATACCACTCCTGGGTATATATCCAGAAGATGCTCTAACACATAACAAGGACATATGCTCCACTATGTTTATAGCAGCTTTATCTATAATAGTCAGAAACTGGAAAGAACCCAGATGCCCTTCAACAGAGGAATGGATACAAAAAATGTGGTATATTTATACAATGGAATATTACTCAGCTATTTAAAAACAATGAATTTGATAAATTCATATATAAATGGATGGAACTAGAAAAATATCATCCTGAGTGAAGTAACCCAATCACAAAAGAACATACATGGTATTCACTCACTGATTACTGGATTTTAGCCCAGAAGCCTGAAATACCCAAGACTCAACTCACAGACCACAAAAAAGCTCATGAAGAATGAGGACCAAGTAGGGGTTGCTTCAGTCCTTCTTAGAAGGAGTAACAAAATACTCAAGGGTGCAAATTTAGAGACACAGTGCAGGACAGAAACTGAAGGAGGGACTGTCTACAGACCATTCCACCTGGAAATCCATCCTATGTGCAGTCACCAAAGGCAGAGGTTGATGTGGATGTCAGGATGTACATGCTGACAGGAGCCTGATATAGCTGTCTCCTTAGAGGTCTGCAAGAGTCTGACATACTCAGAGGCAGATGCTCACAGCTAACCATTAAACTGAGCATGGAGTTCCCAATGGAGAAGATAGAGTGAAGGCTGAAGGAGTTGAGAGGATTCGCGACCACCATGAGGAAAGCAACAATCCCAACCAACCAGAGCCCCCAGGGTCTAAACCACCAGCCTGGGATGCTTAGGGAGGGACCCAAGGCTCACATTACTTTTTATAGAATTTTAGGAATAATAGCCCAGGGATGGGACCACCCACAATGGGCCCTTACAGCCTTGATCACTACTTGTAAAAATGCCTTAAGGCTGGATCTCATGGAGGCATTTCCTCAGTGGAGGCTCCTTTCTTTGTGATGACTCAAGTTTGTGTCAAGTTAACACACAAAAGCAGTCAGTATAGCATCTGAGAAGATATGGACGCAATGACAAGACTCTCTGGATTATGGTATGATAACCACAGAAAAAATGATCCATTGCCTTGTCCAATGCCAGGGCTTGGCCTAAATTTGTGGACAGAGGACACCCATAGAGTTAAATGTCTCAAAACTTTCTAAGATAATTGTGAGTCATTTCTACCATGTTCCTATTCACAGGAAAACGCTTCTCCTCTTCTGGTACTGATGGCCAGAATAACTCTGCCCATGTTGTGATGGAGACCACAAGAATCTAGAAACTGTTTAGGTAATGGATTATAGACAAATTTCTGTCATTTTAATTAATATCTGACATCTAATTTTACTCTATTTTTGCAGATTTCTGATTACATTGGAGAGCTAAGCTAACTACAAATGGTGCTGGTCCAACTGGAGGTCAACTTGTAGAAGACTGCAAATTGATCCATACTTATCTCCTTGTACAAGCTCAATTCCAAGTGGATCAAGGACCTCCACATAAAACCAGCTACACTGAAACTAATAGAAGAGAAAATAGGGAAAAGCCTTGATCATATGGGCACAGGGGAAAAGTTCCTGAACAGAACCCAATGGCGTATGCTCTAAGAT
>JAJTUV010004375.1:0-21941 GCA_021653895.1 Mastomys natalensis
TAATAATAAGAAGAGAAATATGAATACAAGGAAAGCAGTAAATTCAGATACAAAACAGACAAGAAAATATGGTACATCTGTTACTTACTTAGTAGATGTAGGTAATACACCATGTGTTTTTACTTGTCTTTTTTTATTCATAATATCCCTACAAGTTTGATAACGTTACCTCCATTTCAAATAAGTAAGGCAAAGAGAGGTTAAGAAGATCTTATGATCAAAGCAGCACACATAGTCACTGATGGAACCCAAATGATGGAAGTGCCAACGACACCCTGTGTCTGAGTGAGATCTACTGAAACTACTATGAATACCGTAACATAATAAATAAATAAAAGCTCTGCTGGCTCCTTTAGGCAAACTTCAAAAAAGTAGTTAGATTGGGACTCTTTACATAAGTTGTTTCCATCAGACTTAAGTTAATGTTTTGGTAAAGCTATGCACTGATAAAGCTGACCTCGGGAGTCTGGGCCCACATTGTACCCTCAGCCAGGGAGAGCTTTGTCAGACCTCTCTGTGGGACACTTTCACTTTTCTCTCTTTGCTTTTATTTGTTTCCTTTCCCTTCTAAGCATCAAATATGCCCAATAGGAAGAACTTCAGCTAATTCCTTACTTAAATGAAAGCTGAGGTGTGGCCCCCTGATTGTCAGGAATATGAGTCTCAGGCTGTGGGTATAGCTACTTCGTCTCCCTTATCCCCTCCCACCATCTCCATATTAAGCAAAGTTTTGACCAAGGGCTAAATTGTCTCAATCCAAAAAACTATGATAGTATTAAAGATTTTGATGGGCTTTAGTTACTGTTACTGTGAAGAGACACTATGGCCTAAAGAAATTTAGAAAGGAAAGGTTTTATTTTGCTCACAGTTCATCATCAAAAGCAGTGAAGGCAGGAGCCTGGAGATAGGAATTGATTCAGTGGCCATAGAAGAATGCTGCTCATTGGCTTGCTCAACCTGCTTTTTATAGAACTTAGTACTATCAGCCCAAGGATGGCCTCATCCATAATGGGCTGGCCACTTCCCTAAGAATCACTAATTAATTGTCTATAGCTAGACCTTATGGAGACAACCCAGATCTTTTCCTTTTACTTCAGTGGTTCTGGTCTCCTGATAATTACAGCCAATTCTTTAGCTTCAGCTGAACAGACACCATATATTCTTTACCCAGAAGGCCAGGTAGAGGCTTTGTATGCCTGGGAAATATCACAAAGCAGACCTCCATTATCTGCACTGCTTTCAACCTTTGTATCTCCCAAATGCCCACAGACCATTTCACTGATTCTCAACACTCAGTGGCATTTCCTGCCCAAAGTTCTAAATCCTTCCATAATCATCCCCAAAACAACATGGCCAGGTGTGCTACAGGGAGATCCCACTCCTTGTACTAATTTGTCTTGTTAGGGTTACTATCACTGTGATGAAGCACATAACCAAAAGCAACGTGGGAAAGGAAGGTTCTATTTCACTCACAGATCCATGTAACACTTCAGCATCAAAACCCAGCAAGGACAGGAGCCTGAAGGCAGGAGCTGATGCAGCAGTCATGGAGGCTGCTGCTTCCTGGTTTGCTCAGCCTGCTTTCTTACAGAACTCAGCACTACAAGCCCAGGAATGGCTCCACCTAAAAATGGGCTGGGCTCTCCCCTCAAGAATCACTAATTAGGAAATGCACTACAGGCTTACCTCCAGCCTAGTGGAAACATTTTCTTAATAGAGATTTCTTTGTCTCAGATGACTCTAGCTTGTTGACATAAAACTAGCCACTACACTTTATTTTTTAAACACTTCATTCCATTAAATAGAGGAACACTCCAGTGAGCTGACAGGGAAGTATGGTTTTATAAACATAGAAGACCTAAAGCTAGGGCAAGAGAATTGCTGTAAATTCAAGGGCAGCCTAGGTTACAAACTGAGACCTTATCTCAAAACAACAAAAATTAACCAACAAAAACCAGAGGGCTTTGGTTTTTATAGGTTCAATAAACTAATGTATATACTGAATGACTTTGCACATATAAATTGCAATTTCTCTTATGTCTCTCTTATGTCTGTTCTATGAAGAGTGACCTCAAAAAAGGGTTACAAATCACAAAACACAAAGGAATCCATTTTCGCTCATCTTTTTAATATCCCAAATGCTAGTTGAGCAGACTTCTAGATCATTACATACATTCTAACTCCACTGGTAGTTCTGCTCAAAAATATCAAATATTACCAATCACATGATTGGTTATTAGATTTTGTGCTTTCTCATCAAATAGGGTACAGTTACATGACTACTATATCAAATGTGTACATCACATACCTGACTTTTGAGACTGATGATACAAATTCAGGAGTAGTTTATGGGATTAGGTTGACAGTAACAATCACTCATGCCTCAAAGACAATAAATAATTTCTTTGAAATTGTGTGTCAGGAGAGGCTGCAATGAAATTCCTAGCTGTAAAGCATGAACTTTTAGGTGACAGCTATCCCGATTTTAATTGGCACAGTAATGCCCTATTATTTTTCCAGTCTTTCTTGCATTTAATGTCTCAGCATAGCTGGCCTCAAACTGTCTCTGGGCAGCAGCTCTTATGCAGACTGTGTATGACAAGTGGAACAGCAAACAAAAGTTGAGGTTTTATTGCTTTAAAACACCACAAATCTGAAGACACATCTCAGTTGCCACATGGACAGCAATGGACAACTCTTGTATTAATCCCCATCCTGTGAGAATGCATCGTAGAAAGGGGAAAAAAATTAAAGAATGGATGGGCCATTGTTGAGGTTGCTTGTTTCCAAAATCACAAAGCCCTAATTGACACGTGCTGTGGGACCCCAACAGGATGTGAAGACACAAGACTAAATCGGAGTAGTATCAGTCATGATAATGAGGCCAGTGTACCTTTACCAATAAGCAGTGCTATACTGTAGCAAAATAACTCTGGTGACTGGGACACAAGCTATAAGTTTAGAAGTTGAACTTGAGTTCATTTTTTCAAACAGATTTCCTATCACCAGCTCCATCCCAAACAGTATTAGCTTACATATCAGTCTGTCTAGCTGTAGAGCCCTCTGCTGGAGGCATGATGCATAGAGCATGATTTTATATTATACCTAAGAGTTTGACATTTAGAGACATATGATATGATAACTCTGAGATGGATAAGTTATTTTCTTGACAAAGCTTTCATATGCATGACAATAATTTGCTAGCTATAATTTGCTTCAGTAATTAATTTTTTTGGTTGAAAATAATCATCAAAATACCTATATATCATTTGATCAAAGGAAAACCCAATCAACAAAAGAATTGGTAATACCCGAAATGTGAAAAGATCATTATTGGAAAGTATATTTTAAAATACAAATGATCAGGACTCTTGTACATTTGTTTTCTCTTTACCCCCACAGTGACTTGTTTGTTTATATTCTATTGCACTTCATGGAGGATATATAAAAGCATAAACATGAAGAGTTTACTGCCTGTAAAAAAAAAAAAAAAAAAAAAAAAAAGGTCCTTGTTGTAGCGGCTTCTTCTTCTCTTCTTCTTGGCGACTCTTTTCCCACGACGACCTCTGGAACACTCCCCTCTGGCAGCTGAGCCGCCTTTGTTATATACCCTTCCAAGGGGGCGGACCTGGCTGCCTGTTTCTTCAGGATTGGTTAGGGCCAATACCTCATTAGCATAGTAGGCGGCGCCGGCCAAGTTGGAAACCGGCGCCGTCTCTTTGGCCACCTACATCTCCCCCTTATTTATTTTATAAATTTGAAATAGGTTACTTCTGGACCCTTAATTCGTCCTAGGCCTCCCACACCCAAGCATGCATTTGATTGTCAAAAGGCTTTGGAAGGCACTCCTTGAAAGAGCCACTGCTGTGGCAAAAGTCAGCGGGGGAAAGCAGAGGTCTGAGCCCTTGTGCAAGTGTTGAAGGCATTGTAATGGGGGGCGCCACCCCATACCCGCCTTTGTGCCTTTTTTCAGGGAGAGGTATTTGACACAAAACCTCTTATGCACTCAGACATACTTTCAGAGAATCTATCTCAGGATTGAGAACATCTCTAGTCGAGGCACTCCTCGTACTCCTCGCTTCTGAAAAATTGAAATGGTGCCTTAGGAGCCTTATACCATTGGCATTGGTCAAGATGGTCAGGATCTAGGGAAAATGCCTGGACGGCCAATATCGGGTCCAAAGGTTTTCCACTAGGTCTCCCTAAGGGAGGCCAGCCAAATACTTGGGGAAGCACCTTCCTTCATGGCATTCAGTGCCTGATAAAACTACAGCCTTATGTCTTGCATGGTCATGGCATAAGCAACATAGAAACCAAAGGCAGAAACCATATCCTAAGAGAACAACAGCTCCCCATACAAATACTCCCGCCATAAGTCTTTTTAGAGTAACGGGATCTAGGCAAGTGCCGTTCAGAGTGGCAGTCTTGCGACAGGAGCTTCAACATCAGGATCTGCAGTTTCATCATCCCTCCTTTCATCTGGGATCGCCGGACTGGAGATCTTCCGAGTCAGTCTCTCAGGGATCCAGATAGGGTTTTCTTGATCCTGTGGGAAAACACAAACAGAACCTCGTGCTCTTATGAGCACGGGATCGGGCCCTTGCCATGAGTTAGTTATGATATCTTTCCATTTTACCTTTTCTGGCGGAGGGTGTAAAGTGATTATGATGTCTGTCAGAAGCAGACTGACCCTGAGTATCCAAATTTAGAAAATTTAAAGTAAATAATGCTAAGGATAGTCTATGCTTGGGGTTAAGGCCATGGCCTATTCCCTTTTTTGTTTTTGAAGACATTCCTTGAGCGTACGATGTGCTCGTTCTACAATACCCTGCCCCTGAGGGTTGTAGGGCAGTCCATGAGTGAGTGAGACTTCCATTTGTTGGCAAAAGGAAGAAAAGGCTTGAGCCGTATAGGCTGGGCCATTATCGGTCTTAAGTGTTTGGGGGTTTTCCCCAGCCGCCCATGCCTCTAGGGAATGAGCAATTACATTGGTGGTCTTTTCACCAGATAGAGGAGTGGCATGGATCACTCCTGAACAAGTATCTACTGATACATGAATGTATTTTAGAGTCCCGAACTCTGAGAGATGTGTGACGTCCATCTGCCAAACCCTGAGGGGGTGATGCCTCGAGGGTTGACACCCACATGCGGTGGATGTAAATGTATAATGCATTGAGGGCAATTGAGTACAATTTGGCGTGCTGTTTCCCGTGGCAGATTAAATTTCTGTTGCAAAGTTTTAGAATTTACATGAAACAAATGATGGAACTGTGCTGCACGATCCCAAGCAGTGCTCAGGAAGATGCATTCCTTCTTAGTCCATTGGTCTACTGCATTGTTTCCAGCGCTCAAGGGTCCTGGTAATCCCTATGAGCTCTAATATGCTGAATAAAAATTTATTAGTGCGCTGTCTAATTATGTTTTGTATATATTTTAAAAAGGGTGCACACTGTGCTACTGGCTTTAATGGGACCTGCAACTTCCAGGACTTTGACACTATTTACCACATATGCCGAAAACAGAGATCAAATTAAAAGCAAAATGACACGTTTTGAAAACTTCTAAAACTATTTGCAACTCAACAACCTGAGGTGATCCAGGCTGGAATTGGCACAACACGGGGTCAGAGTTCTCTATTAGGTATGCTCCACAACCGTTTTTGGAGCCATCAGTAAAGATATTGGGTACATCTTTCAAGGGGCAATGAAGGTGATAGAAGGAAAACCACAGGATGTTCCTTGAAAAAGGATAATAAAGGGTGTTTGGGGTAATGATTGTCTATTATGCCATCAAAACTACATGTCAAAATGGTCCAATCATCTATTGTGCTACACAAGACTTTTACCTGGTGAGCAGAGTAAGGTGTTATAATTATATCTGGTGCTCGTCCAAAGTGTTGTATACATAGGTGAATGCCCTCCTGTGCTAGGTGAGCTACTGTGGTGGGTAATGTTCTATGGATTTGTTTGGAGAAATTTTTGGGTGGACCCACAAGAGGGGCTCATCCTGCCATAGAACTCCTGTGGGTTGGTCACGTGTGGCAAGGACACACAATTTTATGGGTAAATCCATTTTTAATCTCCCTAAGAAAGCTCCCCTCAAGCTCTTTTCTACCTTCTCAAGTGCAGTCCTGCCTTCCAGAGTTAAATGACGGGGTGAGTCGAGGGCGGAGTCACCCGTCAGTATTTCAAATAAAGGTTTTAGTTTCATGATTTGCCAGATTTAGGTAGGGGCGTATCCAATTTATGTCCCTAGCAATTTTTGAAACTCATTTAGGGTCGTAAGGCTGTCTTTGCGTAATTCGAATTTTTGTGGTACTATAGTTTTGATGCTTATTTCTGCCCCAAGATATTTCGCCATCTTGCTTCGCTGAACCTTTTCTGGAGCTATCACTAGCTGTCTTTTTTCTAATAGTTTGATCAATTCCGTATATACATGTTCTAACAAACGCTCAGTTTTTGCAGCTATTAAGATGTCATCCATATAATGGAGACAATGGACTTTGGGAAATTTCTTTCTTAAAGGGGCTATGGCTTCTCCTACGTATAATTGACACATGGTTGGGCTATTGGCCATACCTTGGGGCAGAACTACCCACTGGTAGCGTTGGTCAGGTTCCTCATGGTTAATAGAGGGAACCGTGAAAGCGAATCTCTCACTGTCCTGTTTACAGAGTGGGATAGAAAAGAAACAATCTTTGATGTCAATGATGATAATAGGCCAATCACGAGGTAAAGCAGATAATAGAGGCAAGCCTCTCTGAACTGGCCCCATGACTTGCATCTGACGGTTTATAGCTCGCAAGTCATGTAGTAGCCTCCAATTCCCTGATTTCTTTTTTATGACAAATATGGGGGTGTTCCAAGGGGAGACAGAAGGTTTAATATGTCCTAATTTTAATTGCTCCAGGACTAGTTGTCTAGCAGCTATCATCTTTTCTGAGGAAAGAGGCCACTGGGGAACCCATACTGGCTCCTCAGTCTTCCAGGTAATAGGTAACCAGACCCAGTGGCCACTAGGAAAAACCCAGTCCCGTTCGTAACCCTTTAGGTTGTAGCTGCTCTTGTTTCTTTTCCCCTTGGAGGTGTCTTCCAATGCTTGAGATGGATGCCATCCTATATCTGTAGAATAGTGTGTATTTGTTAATTTCAGTTTCATGGCTTTCAACAAATCTCTGCCCCAAAGGCTAATGGCAAAGCTAAAACAAAAGGTTGGAAGGTGCCTTCATTCCCTTCCTTGTCTTTCCAAGATAATGTGCCTGCGTTACATCGGGCGATTTTGCATATCCGAGCCCTTGTAAGGTCTGGGTCGATGCTTGAATAGGCCAGTTTTTGGCCAATCTCTTTGGGCTATTATGCTACGATCAGCTCCTGTGTCCAATAGGCCAATATTTTTTTACCATTAATTTCCAATTCTATTATGGGCCTTTGATCCAAATCTAAAGACAAGAAGGCGCTGCGGTTCCGGAGGATCCGAAACCCTTGTTCCCTCTATCATATTTTTACAGGGGAACAATTTGTGTAAGCTGGGTAGCATTATTATTTGAGCAATTCTATCTCCTGGTGAGATGGCCACGATACCTCGTGGAGAGGAGGCTAAGATCTTAACTGTGCCCTCAAAATCAGCATCTATAATGCCAGGATGTACTATAAGACCTTTTAGGGTAGAAGAAGAGCGTCCTAGGAGAAGACCCACTGTGTCTGGAGGTAGTGGACCCTGAAAGTCAGTCTCAAGAGGTTGTACACCCATTTGGGGCGTTAATACAATTCTGGTGGTGCAGCACAGGTCCAACCCTGCTGAACCCGGAGTGGCTCTCCGAGGCTCGAGCGATGTAAGTTGGGCTGGTGTAGGCTGGGCTGGCTCTGCCCTTCCACTGCTCCATATATTTGCGGGCCCTGGGAGCGGGGGCCCCACTGCCCGTTTTTTGGCCGTACACTATTATAACTAGAGGTCAGCGGTTGTCCCTGAATATTTTACCGATCTGCACTCATTGGCCCAATGATTACCTTTACGACATCTTGGGCATAATCCTGGCTGCCTTGGACAAGGGGTACTCCCTTGTTTATCTCTATCTCTTTTGGGACACTGTTTACTAAGTGGTCCTGGGCATCCACAGCGGAAGCAAACTCCTGCAGGGGTCCTACCTTTGCCCTTAGACAACTGCATGACTGCAGCTGCCAAGCCTGAGTTGGACAATGGTCCACCAATCTCCCTACAAGCCTTCATCCAAGCCGTCAAACCCTTTGCTTTCCAAGGAGTGATAGCTGCCCTGCACTCTTTTGTGCATTGTTCAAAACACCAATTGCTCTATCAGTGGCATGGCTGTATCAGGGTCACCAAAAATTCTCCCTGCGGCTTCCATTAGGCGAGCCACGAAGTCGGAGAAGGGCTCAGTAGGACCCTGGAGGATTTTTGTTAAATTACCTGAAACTTCTCCCTTATTGGGTAGGGCCTTCCAGGCCCTGATGGCCAAATTATTAATTTGACCGTACACCGCCTGTGGAAACACTGTCTGGTTATCTGCCCATTGTCCCTGACCTAAGAACATATCTAGATTCCATAAGGGCTGTCCTGAGGCTGCGTTGGCCCGAGCCTGCCCTTGGGCATAATCTGTATAAATAGATTTCCAATCAAGATACTGCCCCATAGTTAAACAGGCTTTCACAGTACTCATCCAATCTGATGGTGTCATGGCCTGTGTCGCTATCCTTTCTATCAAGGATTGCGTGAGGAGGCATTAGTGCCATAGGCCTTAACCGATTCTGCCAGAGTCTTTAACGTCTTAATATCTAAGGGATCATAATATCTTTGTTGATTTGCATCTTCAAAAACTGGAAAGGCCATACGCGCTTCCTTCCAAGTCTGTGGGCAGAATGAGCATTGTGTCTCTGGGGACAGACTGGCCCGAGGGACCTCCACATAGGGAGGCGGGCTAAGGGGTGGAGCCGTGGGCGTCTCCCAAGCATGCGGTTTAAGTTTTTCTGCCATTTTGCCTTTCTTTTTCCTTGAGAGGACCACGGTCTCTATTTTAGTTAACATGTCCTCAAGGTCCTCCTCCATCTTTTCTAAGCTCTTTCCTTCCTCTATCTTTTCTAAGCTCTCAGAGCCAGAAGAGCTCTCTGTATCTATATTGGTTTATCTTTTTTGGTCCCTTGTTATATTTATTAACTCCTGCCTCAGAGCCTTCTGACTGAGCCTCTTTCACTTGTTCAAAAACTTCCTGGTCCTTTTGGACAGTGACTTCATATCACAATAAGAATTTAGGTACATTCTAAGACTGTATGTCAGGAAAAGCATTATTATGATACCCAAGCCAACCCACTCCGAGTTGACAATAGACATCATAGTTTAGAAAATCTGCGGACCTTTTATTGCCGCTTTCCTTATACTCGTCCCTAAACCTTGACTTGTCCCAAATCTAGGGAATCTCTATTCGTCCCAAACCAGGGAACTTCAAACCAGGGATCCTTAATTTGTCCCAACCCAGGGATCTTTCACTCGTTCCTGACTCGTTCCTGACTCGTCCCCAAAGCAGGGATCCTTAATTTGTCCCAACCCAGGGATCTTTCACTCGTTCCTGACTCGTTCCTGACTCGTCCCCAAAGCAGGGATCCTTAATTTGTCCCAACCCAGGGATCTTTCACTCGTTCCTGACTCGTTCCTGACTCGTCCCCAAAGCAGGGATCCTTAATTTTGTCCCAACCCAGGGATCTTTCACTCGTTCCTGACTCGTTCCTGACTCGTCCCAAAGCAGGGATCCTTAATTTGTCCCAACCCAGGGATCTTTCACTCGTTCCTGACTCGTTCCTGACTCGTCCCCAAAGCAGGATCCTTAATTTGTCCCAACCCAGGGATCTTTCACTCGTTCCTGACTCGTTCCTGACTCGTCCCCAAAGCAGGATCCTTAATTTGTCCCAACCCAGGGATCTTTCACTCGTTCCTGACTCGTTCCTGACTCGTCCCCAAGGCAGGGATCCTTAATTTGTCCCAACCCAGGATCTTTCACTCGTTCCTGACTCGTCCCAAACCAGGGAGCCTTTACTCGTCCCAACCCAGGGATCTAAAAACTACACCTTTTTACCTTAGTTTTTGAATCCACGAGGTTGTCGTTAGTCTTTTTTGGTCGCAGTGTCTCTCTCGTCTCTCACGTCTCTCGCGTTTCTTCTCTACCGGCGCCGGGTGTTTCTGCCAGGGCCTCCGCGTCTCTTCACTGCCGGCGTCGGGTGACTCACCGCCGGGGCCGGGTCGCCGCCGGGCGGGTCGCCTCCGGGGGGCGCCGGGGTCGCCGCCGGGGCCTCGCCGCCCTCCGCCGGCTCGCCGCCGCTTCGCCGCCGCTTCCGCCGGCTCGCCGCCGCTTCGCCGCCGCTCCGCCGGCTCCGCCGCCGCTTCGCCGCCGCCGCCGGCTCGCCGCCGCTTCGCCGCCGCCAGCGCCGGCTCGCCGCCGCTTCGCCGCCGCTCCGCCGGCTCGCCGCCGCTTCGCCGCCGCCAGCGCCGGCTTGCCGCCGCTTCGCCGGCTCGCCGCCGCTTCGCCGCCGCTCCGCCGGCTCGCCGCCGCTTCGCCGCCGCTCCGCCGGCTCGCCGGCTCGCCGCCGCTTCGCCGCCGCTCCGCCGCTCGCCGCCGCTTCGCCGCCGCAGCGCCGGCTCGCCGCCGCTTCGCCGCCGCAGCGCCGGCTCGCCGCCGCTCCGCCGGCTCGCCGCCGCTTCGCCGCCGCTCCGCCGGCTCGCCGCCGCTTCGCCGCCGCAGCGCCGGCTCGCCGCCGCTTCGCCGCCGCAGCGCCGGCTCGCCGCCGCTTCGCCGCCGCAGCGCCGCTCGCCGCCGCTTCTTTCTTCTCCGCCGGGCCACCAGTTTGTAGCGGCTTCTTCTTCTCTTCTTCCTTGGCGACTCTCTCCGACGACGACCTCTGGAACACTCCCCTCTGGCAGCTGAGCCGCCTTTGTTATATACCCTTCCAAGGGGGCGGACCTGGCTGCCTGTTCTCTCAGGATTGGTTAGGGCCAATACCTCATTAGCATAGTAGGCGGCGCGGCCAAGTTGGAAACCGGCGCCGTCTCTTTGGCCACCTACACCTTTCAATAAATTTTAAATTGTTCCCTGTCCTTTGTGCCCTAAAAAAGTATATGTGCTAACAGGTGAGGTGTGGCTGTTTGTAGCTTATCTCGGAAGCTGGACCCTTTGCTGTTAAATGATTTCAGAGTTAGCCGCCAGGAAGTGTAGACAGCTTGACAGGGGAGCCGTAATGAATAGAGCACTCTTGTTTTCAGCAGCAAAACAAGATTAAATTGCAAGGCCAGTTGAAAATCTCAGGGCAGAATGTTCAGTAAATCCTGGAAATCTGTATCCCATTTCACTGGCATGAAAAACAATCCCTTCCTTGTGAAGGAATTTCTGCCCAGCAATTCAGAGCGATTTGGGATTAATTTGGAGAGCTGAAGAGCTATGGTGTAGAATTGCACCTGGGCAGCAATATCTAGCGCACAATTTACCACTGAAGTGCTTTTTGAAAAGTGACAAAACCTCAGAAAAACAGAACTGAGGTCTCCATTAGCGAGCCGCTGAGACTTCCCTACTGCCTTGGGAGTATTAGGCTCCTTTTTCTGACCCCTCCCTGAAATGAGGTAGGAAGCACTGTCACCCCTTCCTTACCATCTCTCCTGTGATTCAAAACTATAAGACAGATACCAGCGGAAAAACCTGTGCAGTTAGGCTCCACTTTGACTTCACCGTGAGACTCTCATCTGCTCTATCGGACAGGATCCTTTCATATCCATTAGACAACATACAGACACCTGGGTAAAGAAGTCAATGAAGACTGGTGAGACCATGCGGAGGCCTGAGAGGTGCATCACTCACGAGCACTTTTGTGGAACTGGAGAGAAACAGCTGCCGTTCATCCTTGTGCTCTTATCTTGTTGGACAGCAGGATCCTGCAACCACTGTTGGAGCCTATAGTTTAATCAATGACTTATAGACATGAGGCAGTCATTCACCTAAGGGACTTTAGCTAGCAAAGTGAATGCAGCAGTGGCACCCACTTCTTGTGTTAATGTAGCACATTCACCGTGGTCTTATAACATTTAAACAATAAAACGTTAATGCCACACCTATAGGAGAATACTGTCATTCTAAAGATGCTGCTTTAATAAACGTCAGAGACTAGATAGCTTATAATAGAGATTTACAGGCATCCTTCTGCAGGCCAGGATGTTCAAGACCAAGGCACCAGCCGTGCAGTGAAGTAAGGGTCTATTTCCTGGTATCTTCTTACTGCATTCTAATATGGTAGGATGGGCAAGGAGTTTTACTCTATTACTTTTCATAAGAAGTACTGATACCTCCTGTCATAATAAGGGTTACTATTGCTGTGATGAAATGTCACAATCAAAATAAGTTCAGGAATAAGGGGTTTATTTTGTTTATACTTTCATGGCACTATTCATCACAGGGCAAGAACTCAAACAGGGCAGGAACCTGGAACCATGAGCTGATTCAGAGGCTGTGGGGACAAAAAATGATGCTTGTTAGCTTCCTCTGGGTGGTTTGCTCATTCTGCTTTCTTATAGAACCCAAGACCACCAGCCTAGGATAGCACCACCCACAGTGGGCAGGCCATCACATATACACCACTAAGTAAGAAATTGCCTATAGGTTTGCCTATAGCCTGATCTAGTGGAGGCATTTCTCAATTGGAGCTCCCATCCCTCAGATGGCTCTAGTTTGTATCAAATAGACATAAAAGCCAGCCAGATTAACTCTTAGGGAAACTATTCCTAATTTTACCATCTTAGAACCAGTCAGAATTTCTCCATATGCATGGGAGAGGGGAAGCACAGATCCTAGCCATAGAAAAACCAGACCAATAAAATATGGGCAATTCTCTAGACTGCAAAGAGATAAAACTGTGAAATCAATGCGAGAGATTTGTGGAAAATCTGGACTGGGATGGCAAAGGACAGTGTTGGGAAGCAGTTGGGTAAAGTAAGGAACTAGACAAGTAACTGGAGATACTGTGGCAAGAGGCTGTACTCAAACCCGTAGAGAATAAAACGGAGACGGTGAATAGCCAATGGTGTATAATGCTATCTCTGGGAGCTCTCTCAATATGCCAACCCGAAGGTCAGAGCTACAGTAATGCCATTAGATGACAGATGTATTCACAATGAACAAAGAGAACTATTGAAGTTGTTCCTTAGAAATATAGAAAACCAGTAGACGGTACCAAAATCATAATGGTTAAAATTTCCTAAGCTAGACAAAATTAAAAAAAAAAATTAAAAATGCCCCACTCCATAGATTCTATTTAAGAATGAGAGGAAGAGGCCATTACTAGACAAATCTCATCATTTTTAATGATGACAGGTATAATCCCGTACATTCTTCAGGATTCCCATCAAGTACAAGTGAGAACGCTTATTACTCGTTAGTTAATATTCTTCAATTATATATTTTTTTTTCCCTGAGGATGTTTATGGCACAGCAACTCCTCAACCTAGAAACTCAACCTTAGCTGTACTTTCCAGACTATGCTTACATTTCTGGAGAATACCCTGCTTCAGTCTTGGTCCTTACCTGCACATCTGCCATTGGTAGGCCACCAATAGCACAGAAGACAGTGTTTCCAGTGCTGTGTTCAATCTATGGTGTTTAGGACGTTACATTCCCTGGGTAGCTATAGCTACCATTAGGCATTAGTAAGTTCATACTGAAGGCTTACCAATAACAGAATAGTAATTAACATCAGAGAAAAGTCACTCATGGCTCAGAAACATGGTCTTTCTTTCATACCCTAACCTCCAGTCCTACGCTCTCCATCAAGGGGCCCTGAAGAATGATTCTTTTTAGCTTCTCTCTCTAGCTCACAGGATAATGTCTGGCAGGTGGTCCTTGTGTGCTCCTGTACCCTGAAAACATTCCTGTAGCTTCTATAGACATTGTGTGCCTCTGTATCTTGAATATATTCCTGTAGCTTCTATAGACACATCTTAGTTTCCAGGGGAGAAGGCACAGTTCAAGTTTTAAGGACTTCACAAGTGTAGTAAATACTCCTATTCTCAAATAGCTTTCTTCTTTTGGATGCCTGGGGTAACTGGAACCTCTGTCCCTGTGTACCGCCCCTTCCCTTGTCAAGCTCACATCTTTACCCAGGATTCTTCTTGCTTTCGAACAGGTTGAGCAATATCATAATGTCATTTTCCATGGCCCAGAAGGAAGCTTGCAAGACTACATAGCAAATCAGCTTGCCCTCTGCATGAAGGTATTGAGTATTTTCTATACTATTACTATTTTTTTGTTTTGTTTTGTTTTTGAAAACTGGGAAGACTACTATAGAACTAATATCCATGTTTTGTTATCACAGCACAGACAGGTGGCTGCAGGATTCCCCTGTGAAATAGTGAGAGCCGAGGTGGATTCAGGTTTTCTCCAAAGAACAGCTAGTAGACATGTTCATCAGTAATGGTAAGACCCTTTCAAGGAGCTGGCTTGCTATAACTCACAGGCATGTTCTTCAAAGGAAACAATCTTCATAATTAGTCTACATTTTAGTTGTTCAGTGGCTATGGATTGAAAATTGGGAGCCCAAGTAAACACTTGCAAAAAACTATTTCTGTCTATGCTACTGTATTAGTTGATCATCCTGAATTTTCTCCTTTATTTTTATAAACCACTCATTGTTTTGAGCATACTAGGTACCTCTCAGCAGGGATACAGCAAGAGAAGAGGTAATGCAAGGAGCTTCCCTTAGTAGGGCTGCATATCACATTTTGACATTGCCTGCAATTGGTGCTGCATGTTGACAAAAATGAAATAAACCGAGATTGAGGTCTATTTTCTCATTCACACATTTCCTGTAAAGATGTCCTTGATATTTTCATACCTGGAGTAAACTTTTGTCTCCCACTGGCCATCAGTGTGCCATTGATTAGCATTTCGGTAAATACATTGCATGTACCAGTTAACTCACTTGATCTCTATAGCAGCCTTCTGCAAGTAGCCAACGTTGCATCTATTCCCAGGAATAGGGTAGCAGAACCACATGTAAACATTTCTTGAGAGAAATTATTTGTGAGGTCTTTCACAGCTTGACACCCCAAGTTTTACTTTAGTTCCAAGAAGGTCTAGCCACAGACTTGTCTGGAGGAAAAGTTGTAAGATTCAAAGAGGATGAGTTTTTGACCTTCTAAGTTTTAATTAGAGAGATCTATGCCTTGTCTTTGGACTGGGAGAAATAGGGTTACCCTATAGCCCAGGGCTCACCTATAGACCAAGCTTAGGATGACCAAAATCATCTGCAGATTCTAAGTCATGAAATAAAGTTAAAAACGAGTTTGGAGAACAACTGAGCATACTTTAAGCCTTGAAGTACACTTTGGAAGTAGGAAAATCTCTTACAATCTTAATGTCTGCCTGCCTCACAGGCTATTCTTTGACCAGAAACCAGGAAATAGATACAGAATACTATTTTCTTTCAGGCCATTTCAATAGTAGCTAACATTTATTAACTTTAACTCTGGCGTGCCCTAATTTTTTTTTTTTTTTTTGGTATTTATACAGTTTATTGGAATTGAAACATTATGCAAAGTAAAACAAAGTATAAGAAAAATTAAACATTTGGGATTACAAGAACAAATAGGAAGATGAAGGCCTTATGTGACAGACAGTACCATAATCCTATGAAGAAGATACATACTACAACAATGGAAAGCTAAGATTAATACTCTGTTGTTTTTAAGAAAACCTCGAAGGTTTGATTTTTACCACTAGTGACCTGGGAGCTAGATTGTGGGATGAAAGCCTGCTACCTAAAAGAGGCAGAGAAAGCACCCAACTGACCCTCCTCCAAAGCTGACTCACTAAAGAGAGTTCTTCGCCCTCTCCATGCCATCTCAATAAAACACTCAAACTCAATGTCCTACTCTTCTACTTTTCCTATTTCTCTCTACCCATCTCTTGACTTCCTCTTATTCTCTATGTATTTTGTTGTTGTTGTTTTTGAAATTTTTTTATATCCTTTTTTTTTCTTATTTAGTTATTTAAATCACATCGTAATTTGCTTATTTACACAGAGGTTATAAAGACAAAAAGGCAGGATGTGGGGAAGGAATGGCACCAGAGCATAGGTGTTCAGGGGGAGTACAGATACCTTTCAGAACAGGGTATCAGCTGAGTGTAGGTTCAGGGGACAGGTCACTATGGCTCTACCTATGATTCACTTGTCCTTATCTAAATTGGTACTGTCTACTGAGGCTGCCTATTTATAAGACCTATGACTACTCAGTCTGGTAAATTTCCACAGAAGCTGCCTGTTTACAATAGCTTATAGCCTTCTGTTTCAGTGTTTTTCCACAGAGACCCAAGACTTTGTGTTAGCATGCATGTATGTCAGGCCTATTGCTGATTTTAGGCCTATGGCTGATTTTATGCCTTTAGTGTATATGCAGGGCTACTCCTGACATCTCTTCCCTTCTCTAAGTATAGAGAGCAATTCTATTCTTGTGAAGGCGGGGATAGAGGCCTGACCTCCAATAATTGAAGGGGACCTTGTACTGTGGCGTGCCCTAATTTAAAGCCCGTCTTTGTAACTAGTAGCTTTCAGATAGACCATTCAGTGTTCCTGGTTGGTGATCTTGAAAGCACTTGAGATAATGTTGCATGTTCTACCATCAATGCCACAGTAAGAATATAGACTAGGACTCAGACCCAAGGAATCTGGTTGGAGCTTGGCCTTCCTCAGTCCCAAATATAGATCTTGAAAGATCCCCTGTGCTAATTGACCTTTCTCCATTAATTATTTAACAATAGTCTCCTACAGCTTTTCAGCTTCCAGGACGATGTCTAATCAAGGTTAACAATGTAAAATGATTTATTCTCAGCAAGTCAGGGTAGATAGTCAAGTACAGACTGAGCTTTGCTGTTAACATAGCTAGAAAAGCTAGAAAGCCCTGAGTTAAGGCATGAAGGATGCAAGGGGACCAGCACAGCACTGCAGAGTGGACACTCGGCATCTTCTTCCAAAGAACATTCCCAGTCTGAAAACTTGGAGAGAGGCACACCATGTCTTAAATCTCAGCTGCCACAGGGCAGTTCTCTACCCTTTTCAGGACCTTTCCCTTAGGAAACATCCATAGAGTTTATTTCTGTCTCCTCACCTCACCTAACTATAGTGTTAGCAGTAGGAGAGCTCTTGAGACTTTGGCTTTGAACTCCATGTTACATCATGAACTCTTTGAAAGCTACTTCTGTGGCTTCTACTTTTATTTGCTTGAGTGTCTGAGTGAATGACCTTTTGCAGGAGGTAATCCTAGAAAGAAAAAAAGGAAGAAAAGAACGAAAGATATGTTCAGGAAAGGAGATAGAAATATGAGGAGATGGAACAGGAAATGATAAGCCGTAAGACTTGGGAAAATGCAGTGTTTGGAGGTTTTGTTTTGTTTACTGTAGCACTTCGGATCCATCTCAGCACCTTGTACTACAAGGGAAGAGCTATGCCACGAGCCTCAAGGTGACAATTTTGAGCAATATACTCGATTAATTAGTAAACTAATAAGGAGAGAGATCCATCTTCACCTTAAATTCAGAGAAAAAGAATAGGAAAGGTTGCATCAATCTGAATACAGAAGGATATTCTCTATTTATCTTAGTGATTTTAAAGGATCAATACTTCCCTTCAGTTTTTAGTAGCAAGACCAAGACCAAAATGGTGAGGTTTATCTACAGCGACCCTGTCTACAGTGGCCTGAGCACTTTACAGTCCATTGTTTGATTTCCTCTCCCTGCCTCTAAGTTTTGCTAAATCTGTTTCCTCCTCCACTCCTCTTCTTCCTCCTCCTCTTCTTTCTCTTCATCCTTCTCCTTACTTTCCTCTTCCTCCTGCTCTCCAGCTGCGTCCTCCTTGCTCCATCATCTTGCTCAATGGCTCTGAGTCCTTACCAGCCCTTCTTATTTCCCCCCTCTCTCGCTTTGTCAGCAAGTCTTCCTCAGTGATTATTGAAGTATCATTCTAGGAGACCAAAGCTCTCCTAACTGTTCCCTGATATTATACTCCAAAGGCTCCAGAATAAAAGTTCAAGTTCTTAGAATGTTACATCAAGAACATTGTGGTCTAGCTTGTCATTTGTGCCTACTTCTCTGGATGCCTCAAACGCCCTCCACCTTCTCATCCTTTCAGTGGGATCCACTGCTGCTAAGTCATGACTGAGAAAGAAGGTGGTGTGGAATAGGTGTGGATACCATAGCAAGGCATGCCCAGGGAGCCCCAGAAAGGGGTCATGGGTCTGTGGGTGTCTGTGCTTTCTCCATGCAGAAAGAGCTAGCCAGAAGTGATCCTTTGAAGATGGAATGCCTCAGGGAAGGGAAGGCACATCCTTGCACCCAAAAGGGCCCCTAGCTTGTTGTACTGTAGCTTTTAGACAAATTAGGTATAACATTTGTCTGCCAACAGCACTATTGCCTTTTTTTTTTTTTTTAAGAAGAGGAAGTGACCAGATGACATTGTCAAAAAACACACTGATCTGGGATGTTCTGTGTGCTAATGGGTCTTAACCTTATTTTCTTCAAATGGGAGACATGAGCCTTTGTTAGACCAGCACCAGACTGTTGAATTCTATCCTCCACCAACCATCATAGCATGTATTTGGTCTCGTCTGCATGTCTGAGGGGTACAATGCTAAAGGGACTACAATGAATGCATTAAAGAACAAAACAGCCCAAGAAGCCAGAGGAGCAGAAGCTGAACAAACTTAGCTTTAAGAAGCCAACCCTTACATGGAGAGTAAAATGCAAAGGAACCGTGAAGAGCAAGAACAGGGACAACAGGAAGAACTCGGGAGCTTGCAGAGAACCACAAATCACTTTGTGTCCATGTAGTTCAAGATGCCATTGTCCTCTCATTTTAGCCCTGTCACATGACTCTGTTGTTTGGCTGGGAGGGGCTTGAATACATATTGCAGTTGGCTCAGGTTCCTCTGCCATACAAGGTATGAAGCTGAGTCATCAAGACAGATGGCAGTTTAAATTATATGTGACACAAAGTGGGGGAGTGAGGAGAACAATTCAAACACTAGGTCAATATTTTCAAATATAACTGTAGGGATGGTAGACAAATATGTTAATTACAGCCTCCCATAGATGAGCTGACCTCATTGGGCCCTGTGTTCCTGGAGGCCATCCCTGCACTGGTCACTTTGCGACACTCAGAGATTTGCTCCTGCAGTGACAGGAGTAGGCAGTGTATGAAAGGGGTTATTTTCAGTCCCCAAAAGGGGTGATTATAAACACTTGTGCTAGGTTACTAGGTTCAGACCAAGGAGTGGTGCTGTTGAATCAGCCATGTAGGATTTTAACTGAAGGCTATACAGAGCTGAGATTTAGCTGTAAACCTCAGTATCCAGTTAGGATTGCCAGTCTCTGCAGGAAAGAAACCAATCTGTGCACTCAACATTTGGAAGAAAAAAGAATGGTTTCAGAAGTGAGCTTGGAAGTAGCACAGAGCCAAGGGGGTCAAAGGGCTGTGTTTCCTGATACATCACAAAAGAAGTCCCCAGGCAGAAACAAAATGGAGTGAGTAGCATTCATTCATGCCTCCAGAAATCCACCAGGCAGGAAAAACCTTGATTCTCACAATTTGGTAATGAGTTCTCAATTCTGTGATTCTTCAACAATCAAGGGTCGAATAGTAAGGATATCCCCGGTAAAACGTGTCTTTAACACTGGCCTCACAGCCTCAATGTCTGAGTATCTCCATCTTTTCTCTGGGACACTTTCCTCAGTCCCACGTGTGCAAAGGTGAGTTTTAGTTTCCACGAGAAACAACATGTATCTAGTTCAGGTTATTTAGCATAATTTCATATCTAAATGTTGAAACTACTCCACAGGGGAGGGGGCACATTCTACTCTTAGTTCTAACTTTATTATATCTTTTTGGCAAAAAAAACCTCAACCATCTCCTCAAATTTTCTGTCAACTACACTAGCTTTCTAAAACTATTTAAATCAAATCAGAAATTCTGTAAAATCATTCATTCATCTAAACAATATAATTTTACGAAAGTCCATCTTCATATTGATCTGCAAAAGAAAAAAACAATGCCCAATAGAGTGTGCTGTCTACCAAAAAGCAATCACACTAGACTACAGGCAATGAGGGTCTCTCCATCACAGTCACACCGTGCAAGATATATGAGGAATACAGCAGTGAGTGACAAATACGAGAAGGCATTAGGCAATGTAACTGCAGTAGGCAATTATAATTCTTATACTTCTATAATATATACATATATGTGTGTGTATTATATATTTATTTATTTAAGAAAGGGTCTCTCTATATAGGCCTAGGTTGCTTCAAACTCTTCCTGGACCTCAAGTGCTATACACACACGTGTATTTCTCAGACAGTGCTTGAATCCTGAGAAGCACAGGCTGTTGTCATTGTTACCAGACAGCTGTATAGAAGATCACATGAGAAAGTGGTGTGACACCCACCCCTGAGGACATGGAAATGGAGAGACAGCTCTTCTTCGTAGCCTAGTTTTTAAAGCTGTTTAGCTGAAGAGGTTCCCTTGCATTTTTCAAGGATGCTTCTGAGATTGAAAACCTACGATATCTGTAATAGTGAGAAGAAAATACAGACATTTCACTCATGAGTACCCATGACAGGTAGAGTGATCCACAAGGACTTTAAATCGATTGTTCCTCCTTGAGGGTTAAGTTGACTATGGCATATGACATATGAAGTCTTCTAAGAAGTTCAATGCATTAATGTATTATTAATTTTCACACTGGAATTGCTTTATCTCATGCTTTAACTAAAACAGTAATGACATGGGAGTGCCTGGTAGGCACCATGCACTGTGTTAAGGATGCTTTGTACACTGTCTTATTTGTTTCTGTTAGTAAAAAACAAACAAAACATTGGCTTACATCTTTTAGTTTGGATTGATATGCAGTCATTTCTGCCCATCCTGAGTGGGAGGAACCATAAGGATGGAGACGCTGAACTTGATTCCCTCCTCACTATTTCTGAATCCTTAATCTGATCACTTCATAGATCCAGGATGTGCTTACATCTCTGGAAGCCTTGCCTATTAATGTTATGAACATCTTATACATGTGTAATTTAAAGACCATTCAGTGCTTTTAACCTTTTATATACGAAACATCCGTAAAGTACCTCTTAAAGATCAAGGAATAATTTTAACTAAATTAGCCATTTAGCTACTGAGCAAACCAGGAATTTTAGACTCTTCAGCTTTCAGAACCTATCTATGTGCTTTCTTGCTCATAAAACCTTCCTTCTATCTTTGTGATAATAACTTCTTAGCAATTTATTGAGAGTCAAAGGAATGAAGTCAGAGTCTCACATTCACCAGGCAAGCCTTGGACTATGGAGCTCTCTTCATCTCTTAATGTGTTTTTATCTTCTCAATACCTGTTTCTAAATCCACAGTTAAATATTTAGGTATTAATTTTTTTTTCAAATTTATGTAAGATGAAACAATATTTTAAATATTCCTTGGTGCTTGTTTATGACAACTTCCTGTGTTCTCAGACTTTCACTTCCAGTGTGACAATGGACTCCTTTTATTTTATTTGACTGAGCTCTTGCTGCTGGAATTGGGTAGATTCTGCCCAGGATTGCTACATGAGAGGGGTTGGCATTGTGCGCATCTTCACTGTGTTGAGTAATAATACCACAAAGTCCCTGGACTGCCGCCGTCAACCCCTACATTTTCAGAGCATGCTTCTTAGTTTACATTATTCCAGTTTGTGTAGATTTTGCAAAGTTATTAACCGCTAATGTTTTTGACCACAGCTTGTCTGATCCCAGTAAAACAGTTCCCTGTTAAGAAGAAAATAATGTCATCTTGGAAATTTGGAAAAATCTCATTGTCTGAGTTACGGGGGACTTTTGACCACGGAAATCGAGAAAGATATTCCAAAAGGTAACC
>JAJTUV010004376.1:0-20577 GCA_021653895.1 Mastomys natalensis
CACAACACACACACACACACACACACACACACACACACACACACCATATTTCAAAAGCAACTTAAGGAAGAGAAAGTTTGCTTTTGGTTCACGGTTCCAGAGTCCAACCCTTTGTGGTGGCAGAAGTCAAGGCAGCCGGAGCTCGAAGCAGCTGGTTACACTCCTCAAGCACAGAGAGACAGATGCCGATTCTCAGCTTCCTTCTGCACACTCCCAGTACAGGATCAGCCAGGGGAATGGTGCAGCCAACAGTGGGCAGGACATCCTCAGTCAATCAATCAAGTCAACCCTCCTCTCCGCATAGGCATGCCCAAAGTTGAGTATAAATTCTAGGCTCTGTCAAGTTGATAGTTAACACTAACTGTCACAAGTTTGTCTTTTGGGTATGATGTGTAAGTAGCTGAAGCCAGGAATACTTCTTGAAAAAAATTTTGTTGTTGTTTAAACATTAAACAAAGTTTTCTTTCTTCTTCTTCTTCTTTCTTTCTTTCTTTCTTTCTTTCTTTCTTTCTTTCTTTTCTCTTTCTTTCCTTTTTTGTGAATTTTTTTTTTTTTAGTTATTTACTTTATATCCTGCTCACTGCCCCCTTTCCAGTTACCTCCTCCTACAATCCTTCCCCTCCTCCTCCCCTTCTCCTCTGACCAGGTGGGAACCTCCCTGGTAATCCCCCCATACACATCCAAGCACTTCAAGTCTCTGAGACACCAGGCAAGGCAGCCCAGTTAGTAAACATATCTCATGTATAGGCAACAACTTTTGGAATAGCACCTCTCCAGTTGTTCAGGACCCATATGAAGACCAAGCTGCACATCTGCTGTTGTGCGGAAGGTTACCTTTCTCTCCTCTCCTCTCCTCTCCTCTCCTCTCCTCTCCTCTCCTCTCCTCTCCTCTCCTCTCCTCTCCTCTCCTCCTCCTCTCCTCCTCCTCTCCTCCCTCCTCCTCCCCTCCCCTCCTCTCTCCTCTCTTCTTTCTTCCTTCCTCTCCTTCCTTCCTTCCTTCCTTCCTTCTTCTCTTTCTTTCTTTCTTCTTTCTTTCTTTCTTTCTTTCTTTCTTTTCTTCTTTCTCTTCTTTCTTTCTTCCTGAGCATGTGGAGGACAAAGTACAACTTGTGTGAGTTGATTTTCTTTCTTTCTACCATGTGGGTTAAGGAAAGAAAATTTGGCAGCAAGTATCTATCTACTGAGCCATCTCAATGGCCTCCAGTGACCCCTAAAATCCTGATTTGAGGGATGCTAACTCAGAGGACTTCCCTAATCACCATTCCTACTTGGGTTCTATAAGAAGCCTTTGAAGACACAGAGGAACACCCTTAGGATATTTCTTTCCACTGCAACCAATAGTTTAACCAACATCTTTTCATCTTTGTGCTGAGGATGGTCACCTACTACTCTGCCTGAGATAATGCCTTGCCTGTGTTTCCCTCAGGTCATTTCTCAGATAGCACTGGGAACATATTAAATTGTTGCTGAAACAAGTAAGAAAATTTATGGGGTCAATTAGCCAAAAATACATCATAGAAGAGGTTTTAGGAATGGGTAAGTTTAAGCCTTAATGGTTCTATTGCACATGTGACATTCATTTCTATTTCACATGTGACATTCAATCTGCTTGACCATGAGGATGAAAGATGGCTCCTGGTACTATCACAGTGTTTGTATCTCTCTGTATAGTCTAGTATCAGAATGAAATTCTATTAGAATGTTTCAACTAAGAATTTCATGTTCATCTTGGTTTAACTGTTTGTCATACACCCAATGACACACTACTGACTATGTCAGAATGGAATATGCTACTCTGGGCCTATCTTTAGTTTAGAGACTTTGAATCAACTTCATCCAGTGTTGTGTGGATGCAGATGGAAACTGTTAGGAGGGGCACAGACCAAAAATAATTCTACCATCACTAATGTCCTCTCCTAGGAGAGAAAGTGACTTCATGAAGGTGATCAATCATGGGGGAACCATTTAGATCCTAGACAAGGGGCAGAAGATGGACACACTCCAGTCAGTAGCTAAAGATATGCACTGTCTACAGAAAGCTTGGGATAACTTCAAAGACTCATCCTCAATAAAAACTCTCTTGGATTTTATTGGAACTGTGCTCATTCACAGGCAGGATGACAGGGAAGGAGGTGCCTATAGCAAGCTGAGGACAGATGCCTCCATCCCACACCTATTAGTGGAAGTGCTGACTGCATCCTGCTCTTAGAGACAAAGAACTCCTGCCTGCAGTCAGCTCCCTGGTAGAGAAAAGGTAAAGCTGACCTCACTCACAGCCTTCTTTTTCTCAAAGAAAATTGTACCCTATCAAGAAGAAAGAAAAGGCACACTAGCCCAGCTTATGTCTAAAGGCTGGCTGGAGGTTTATCTTGCTTGGTCACAATGTTTGAAAACCAGGGCCCAGATGAATCATTTAATATACATGTAATGTTACTCTTTACCTGGTCCATGAAGTTTCTTCCCTTTCTTTTGGAAAAAATAATCAGTTCATAAAGCTCATATTTTATTTACTTGTATTTTTTAAAGTTTGGATTTTTTTACTTTTGTGTGTGTGTGTACACATGAATGTGTGTGCCACAGTGCTCCTGTGTGCCACAGTGCTCCTGCAGAGGTCACTGGACAATTTTGTGGAATTGACAAAACCTTTATGTGTTTTTATGAGGCACCCAGGTTTGCACTGCAGTGTTTTTGGACATTGAGCTGTCTTATTCACATGGAAAATTCTGTCACTTGCTCTCTTTCTCTCTTAAATAATGTTCTGTAGCTTCTCTGGCATTTCTTTCTCAATGCTGTTGTTTGTCCTTTGTGTGGTTTTGGCCTTTATCACGAAGTATTAAAATTTTTCCCATTCATTCAGTCAGCCTACACTTCTTGGACACTGTGTGTGAACAGAGGCTCTGGCTGCATAGAAATGAATACTTTATACTCCTCGGCCTCAGTCAGGGGTTAGGGAGAGACAGGCATTTAAGTTAATAAATACGAAAGCAGTCTGGATACTAGGTTGGATATTTTCATGAGTACCCAATCAGTAGAGAGAAGTGAGGAACAGTTTTGTAGAGAGTTGGGGTCATGTCACCCCAACTTGTCACCCTGTGTAAGTTATTTTTTCATTTGTTCACTATCAGCAATATTTACTGAACACATATGGATGTTGTTATCTGTAAGTAAAATAGTGGTCTCAATAGAATTGTTGCCTTCATGTTATTCACAGTAAGGTTGGGTGGAGATAGACTAGGCAGACACTGACCATAACTGGTAAGCTACAAGCAGTTCACACAGAGGAGGGGAGCCAACCCAGTCTGTGGAGTGCAGAGACAGCAGAAGATTCCAGAAAGAAATGACATCTAAAGTTAATCTGAAGGACTAGGGGTTTGGCAGGTGAAGGGATCCTGTGTGTGTGTGTGTGTGTGTGTGTGTGTGTGTGCATGCGTGTGCGTGCAGTATTTCTCAGTCTGGAAGTGAAAAATAGCATGATAGAAGCAGGCACTTTAGAGGCAATAGATATGCATACCCAAGTACATATAATTTTTTACAAATCCTTGACTTTTAAGGTCAAGGTTTCATTTTGTGAATTAGGATTTTGCATACCTTAGAATTCAGTGCACCTCTCTCTCTCTCTCTCTCTCTCTCTCTCTCTCTCTCTCTTCTCTCCTTCCTTCTCTCCCTCTCTCCCTCCAACCTTCCTTTCCTCTTCTCTTTTTCCCTCCCAGCAGCAGACATGGAGTAGACATCATCAGAAGTTCTCCATATGCTTTCCTTTGGATAACGTGGAGATCAGGGCCTGAATCTGCTGGTTACATGTCTTCTACACCACTCCAGAGTAGATGAACTTGACCTTCAGGCTTGTTTGTGACCCTCTTATCTATGAATTTTGCATGGAGTGTTGAGCTACCTCCGTGGACAAAGAGTGTAATCTAGACGTTTTGTGAATAGCACAGGATGGGAGATCTTTGGGAAAAGGAACATTAGATGGAGACGCACAGGAAGCTTCCATGAGGTCTGTGCACCATTCAGATATCTAAGAATCCTGTTTTTCAGAACTCTTCATTCATTCAAACATTCAGAGACAGATTAGGAACTGTGGCAGGGATACTGACAGAGCCTGGATTTTGAGGGGCTCTGGCAATTACTTGAATTTCAGAGGAAATGTAAAATGAAGTAGGAAAAGTAGACAGAACCCACCCTGGAGCTCATTCAGTGGACATGGAGGCTCAGGATAGAGCAATAGGCAAAGGAGGACCAGGTCATCAAAGACTCTGAAAGAAAGGGCAAAGGGCTTAGAAATGAAGACTTGTGGGTGAAAGTATGACAGGGAGAGAAGGTTGGAGTTGTAGCTCAGTGCCAAATGTTTGCTTATTATTATTGTTATTATTATTAAATTCACTGTGGCAAGCTTAATCTCATTGGCCCAAAACTATAAAGAAATCAAACTCCAATCACCACCAAGAAAAGGAAAACAAAGGAAGGAAGTCATAGGTGTACTAGCACTTCAGATAGGCTGCTTTGTCTCTGATGTCCTGCTCTGTTGTAGCCAGTCATTAGTATCCACATGCATTTCATCCGTGATTCAACCAACCTTAGATAAAATATAGAAAAAAGAAAAATCCTTGAAGCCCTTCTGAGTTAGCTTTGTTCTTTTATTATTTTCTAAGCATCGTAGTGTAACAGCTGTTTATTACACATAAGAAGAGACTATATAAAGTCTCCAGAAGAATTGTGTAAGGTATATGTAATTAATGTGTTCCTTATCATTATCTTTTGTGGGATACTGAAGATTAAACCTGGAGTATAGTAAGTGCTCTACTGTTTACTGTGCATGGAATATAGTTTGGCAAAGTATATCCTGCTCGAATAAATGGATGTTTTGTTTTTTCAGTTTCCCTCATATGCTAGCAAAGCTGTTCCTTAAGTGAACAACTTCAAATGCCATCCTGCCTCAGTGCTCAGACACTGAATGCAGGATGTGCTATTGTGAGAAATCCAGGTTTCCTGGTGAGTGGTAAGACCCCTTATATATGGCTTCTGCTGTGGAGCTGCTTCAGTCCTGTATTCTGCGTAGTTACTGGGAGTGTGGAGGCTTTGCTCCTTTTGATTAGCCTTCATAATTTAGCATATAAAACAATGGAGTGTAGGATGGCACTTCGTTGCTTTGGTCTTATTTATCCTCCTCCTCCTCTCATCTCCTCTTGTTGGTACCTTTCCTTTCTATAATATTCCTGCTTTCATGGAAGCATGACCATCTCCTAAGGGTGAGTTATGCTAAGAGCCTTCATTTCCCTTACATACACACCAAAACACACACACACACACACACACACACACACACACACACACACACACCCACATAGAACTTAGAGTTTCCCCCATTTATTAAACTGATTTTATTCCACTACTATTTATTTTAAAAGATCTTTAAAGGAATCATATACTCTCCATGGCAAAATATTTGTTTGAGTGGTTCACATGATAGACTATAAGAGCCACCTAGTGGCAAAATTTAGCATGCCACTCTAAAAAAGCAAAGCAAGCAAAGCAAAGCAAAGCAAAGCAAAGCAAAGCAAAGCAAAGCAAAGCAAAGCAAAGCAAAGCAAAGCAAAGCAAAGCAAAGCAAAGCAAAGCAAAGCAAAGCAAAGCAAAGCAAAGCAAAGCAAAGCAAAGCAAAGCAAAGCAAAGCAAAGCAAAGCAAAGCAAAGCAAACAAAGCAAAGCAAAGCAAAGCAAAGCAAAGCAAAAGCAAAGCAAAGCAAAGCAAAAACAAAGCAAACCAAACCAATTGGGCAATAAAGTAAAATGTATTAATGTTGCATCCCAACCACACAGGTGGCTTCCTGTGAACCTTCTCCCCACCTTAACTTGTAAAATAAAGCCTAGAGCCAGTGATTGGGCAGTGGAAGGGAGGGTGGAGCTGAAATGTTTGGGGGAGAAGGAAGAGAGGGGATGAGAGAGGACGATGGAAAGAAGAAGGAGGTGAAAGGAAAATGGAGCAGAAGCATGTGGTCTAGAGAAACCACAAGTTATAAGGGATCTCATAGACGGGGATTATAGTGGAGTAGTGGTAGATCTGCCCAATCTAGGCGTGCAGCTTGTATTCATATTAATTGAGTTCTGTTTTCTTGCCTGGGCTTATTTGGGTTGGAGATTTACTGCAACACATGGTATGATTATTGAACCATATTATTATGCATACATATATATTAAATATTATATTATTGTTACTGTTGTTGTTTTGTGGTGCTGGGAATCAAACCAAGGCCTGGTGTGTGCTAGCAACGCACTTAACCACAGAGTTATGACCACAGCTCTGGCTCATGATCTACTTTGAAAACTGTTTTGGGAAAAGGCCTTAATCACTTTTCCAGGCTGGCTTGAAATTCATCCTTGTCAGCCTTCTTGGTACCTGGCAATCACAGGCCTGCAGCACCAGGCCTGACTTGTTTAGTATTGTTTTATTTTAACATCAGCAAATATTATTCACACAGAGTCACTGAGAATTTCAAATGTCCAGATTAAAATATGCAAGAGATATTACGTTTAGCATGAGTTTACAATTTTTGGGTCAAAATCTCTGTTCTCTCCATTGCTCTAAGCTTCAGAACTGACTGGACCTTAAAAATAAAAACTCCGAAGGTCTACTGAATTAGAGTTTTCTTAGTATCTTATTTAATTTTAGGGAAGCTTAATAGTATTTGAATATGCCTTATGAAGTGAGTTATAAACATGTGTGAAGAATCAAGAACATTACTGTTTCCTTTTTTGATGTAACTATTACAAAGACACTTATACAACATTTTCTAGTTTTATTTCTAGTAACTTGGAAATCTACTGAAGTCATTCAATGTCCAATTATCATCTTAAAAAAAACCCCTCCTTACTTGAATATAATGGTGAATTTGCAACTTTGTGAGCGTGCACTGTAACTGAGGTGGAGTGGCTACTCTGGGCAGCCCTTGCTTCCTTCTCCACTGGCGTCTGAAACCTGGCCAAAATAACTTGCTGAATGTTCTGCATCTGTCTTTCCTCCTGTGCTTCTCATTTCTTCATCTTGCCTCTTCAAGTTTGATTTGTGACTGTTGACATTCCTGGGTTGCCAGCTCCATCAATTCTAATCCAAAAGTGGACTTTTCAAGAAATTAACCCAGTTAAAATGATTTGAGCCAAAATGATTAATAATCAGACAGCACTGAGAAATGAAAGTGTTCAGAGAGCAGTGTGCTCAACAAGTTTCTCACGGGTCACACACAGAAGTAGCAAATTAAACTAAGTGCTCACAACTGGCCCTCTCTGACTTATTTTGTGTGTCTGTGATTGCTGCCTGTGATTGGCTGAAGCTCAACTGTTTGTTATACTCCTAAGCTTGGTTAAAGTTTGGGATGTTGGAATTGAAGATTGAAGATAGCCTTAGGTAATGGCCCCTTGCTTATTTAACTTAGCAGGATACCTGTCTTAGTTAGGGTTTTACTGCTGTGAATAGACACCATGACCAAGGCAAGTCTTATAATGAACAACATTTAATTGAGGTTGGCTTACAGGATCAGAAGTTCAGTCAATTATCACCAAGGTGGGATCAGGGCAGCATCCAGGCAGGCATGGTGAAGACACAACTGAGAGTTCTACATCTTCATCTGAAGGCTGCTAGTGAAAGACTGACTTCCAGGCAGCTAGAATGAGGGTGGTAAGCCATGCCCACAGTGACACATCTACTCCAACAAGGCCATACCTCTTAATAGTGCCACTGCCTGGGCCAAGCATATTCAAACCATCGCAATACATAAGGTATATAGAAATGTGAGGGTAGTTACTCCTGACTTTCTCCTTGTGTCTCAGTGTTCTTGTTTCCACTTTTGACTATTTCTGTATTAGTTTTATAATGTCCAGGGAATTTTGTTTATTTAACACAAAAAAATAGAGAAAAGTACATTTATCTCTTCTTCCTGGATGCAAATGTCTCACTTTTGATTTTTCAAGTTCACTAAAATAAAATTTCCTTTTGTCCTTATATGGAAAATAGATTTAGAAATGAAGAATCGACACAGTACAACCTAGGAGATCAGCTGGAATATTTTAATTCACCAGTCAAAAGGTGGCATTGAGATGGGATGACTTAACAGTTAAGAGCACTTACTGTTCTTGAGGGTTTCGTTTCGAGCACCCACATGGTGGTTCAGAACTGTCCCCAACTTCAGTTCCAAGGATGTGATTCCCTCTTCTGGTGAGCAAAGGAGGCATGCACATGGTGCACATACACACATGTAAACATTGTACACATGAAATACATACTTTTTTAAAAGGACGGTGTCAGCAGGGTGCTGGGACACGACTGGAGTTCTAGCTGATCAACAGGCTGAGGCAAAAGAAACCCTTGAGCATAAGAGTTCTAGGCAAGCTTTGGCAGCATAGTAAGACACCATTTGAAAAACAAAAAGGAAATAAAAACAAAAAGATTTGACCTGTTGCAAAGCTAAAAGTGCATACTTCTGCTTATACAAAACATTGGTTAAATATTTACTTACTTGAACTTTTTAAAAAATCCACCCTACACCATGTCTCTCCTTCAAGGCCATTGACTATGCAGAATGTGCCAATGGACGATTAGTATTCACAGCTCCTGGTGTGGGAAAAGGATTAAGCAAATGTCTGTTCAGTGAAGGGAGAAAAGAAATGGGGGGTGATAGAGGGATGGAGGGAGGGATGGAGTAGATGGCAGATAATGGAGAAATAGAGGAGAGAGGGATGTAAAGAGGGAGGGGCAAGGCTTGCAGAGAGAGGGAAAGTCCAAATACCAACCAGCAGGAGTTTTGATCACATACAGATACCTTTCAAATGAGATCTCTCTCTCTCTATGCGTGTCTGTGTGTGTCTCTCTCTCTTCTCTGTGTGATGTATTGGCTTAAATGACAATAGGGAACAGAAAGCAGGCTTATTAGAAGGTTGTTGTCTTTTTGTTAACTTGTTGACTGTATTTCCATCCTTTCTCCTCACCCTACCTTCAGTTGCAGGAGCCAGTGATGTATGAACATTGCTAAAATCTCTGTGCCTACCAGTCAAATGAGAGCTTGTTTAATCCTGTAAGCTTTAATTCTGATACTTGTCAAGGAGTGAAGTTTCAGAATGGAGTTGGATTTTGCTTTTCTTTTAGACAGGTTCTTATTCTGGAGCCCAGGCTGATTTGAATGCTTTGTCTTCCTAGCTGACTCATGCATGTTCTGGGATCACTGGCATGTGATCCCATATTTGTTAGGGGTAGACATTTTTACCATAAAGATGCAAAGGGAAGGCAGCAAAAAAGATGTTGCATGTAACAAGGAAGTCAGTTTTTGTTGAGGTTAATATTAAAACCGGCAGCACCTGATCTGACTTGTTCTTATAGGATTGCCATGTTCCTGACTAGACAAGGCCTGGGGCCTAGATCAGACACATGTTCTTGCTGCTGCTTGGCTCAGGCTGGCCAGAAGCACTGGCCCTGGCACCCATGCATGAGATGCCATCGTGGTGGCCAGCTCTACCAATCCACCACACTGTCTCTACAAAGCTTGGCTGAACTCTAGACAATACCCACCATCCACACAGTACCCGGTAGAAATGAGACTCTAATGCTTAATTATTATCCAATGGCTTTATATATTTAGAAATGTTCAATTAACAAGATGACCACACAATTTGAGTTGTTATCCAATACCCAACCTTAGATAAAATTTGTTACCCAGGACTGTTTTTGATGCATGCGTGATTCTCCATGGCTGCTACCTCTCTCTCCTCCTTGCTCATCCTTTTCCTTTTCCTCTTCCTCTCCTCACTTCTCCCACATTAGCTCCTCCCAAATTACCAAGTTTTATTTTAAAATGTAGTGGGGCAGGGGGAATATCCTGCTACAAATATTTGAGATGGAATACCGTGAAAATTAGCCTGTTTTTTAGAAGTTACAGTGTGCTTTTGAACAATACCAGACACCTTGTATTGTCTTAGGTAATCTTTGAAACAATTCTCCCAACACTATCCCCATGTGGGACCATGAAAGGATAGCTTGGTTTCTGATGGAGCACTGGCTAGAGATGGCCAGAGACCCAACAGCTATCCATACCTACAAGGGACAGCATATATTTTGCCACACTCCCAGACTCCAGGCTCCTGACATGTGGCCAAGAACTCCATTGATCCGCCCCTTTCAGTCACGTAGGGCTATGCCCCTATAGCCCCTCCCAAAGAGAGGTTTGTGTCACCCAGCACAGGTAGAGGGAGTGACTATAGGCCTCAGCTTCAAGAGATCTCCATATTAGTGAGATACCTAAAGGCCAGAGGGTGTAGCCAATTAAGCATTCCTTCCCAGGCCTCCTCCCTCCTCCCTCCTCCCTCCTCCCTCCTCCCCTCCTCCCTCCCTCCCTCCCTCCCTCCTCCCTCCCTCTCCTCCCTCCCTCCTCCTCCATTTAACTTATGTCTGCCCTGAGAAATGGGGCAGGGGGGGTGTGTTTACAACCAGATCTACTTTCTGCCATGACAATAAACCTTTTAAAACCATTGACTTCCTTGTGTCTTTGGGGCCCCCTGCCGTGGGGAACTTCGAGAAGGCCTTTGACTACTGAGCCGAGCTGCTGTTTAATCTCCGAGCTGCTGTTTAATCTCCGAGCTGCTGTTTAATCTCCAGCAAGAATTGGGAGGCAGAGACAGGCGGATTTCTGAGTTTGAGGCCAGCCTGGTCTACAGAGTGAGTTCCAGGACAGCCAGGGCTTATACCGAGAAACCCTGTCTCGAAAAACCAAAAAAAAAAAAAAAAAAAAAAGAAGACATCTCTATGTTCTTGCTGCTGAAGGCTGCCAATTCAAGCAAGCTAGCCAACCCAGCCAAGCGAGTGCCATAACTAAGAGTCTCTCACCCCACAGGGCACTGCCAGAACTCTCCCTCTCATCCTTCTCAGCTGCAGGCCGGTCCAGTCTGTATGCCCTTGTGTCTTGGATCTTCTGTGGCTCCCAGCAGTGTCTGGGAGCCCAAGGACAGAGACCACCGGTCCCCCAGACAGTCACTTTGTCCCCGAGCTCTGCCCCATGGGACTTCAGGCTGAGACCTCTCCACTCCTGGATGGTGTCCTATGGCTTCTCACAGCCCAGCATCTGCCCACCACGTGGAGTGAACTCAGTCAAACTCCCACGCTTCTGCTCCCCAGAGCCAGGAACCACAACACAGCCCAACAGGACCCATGCCCATGCATGAACTACAGCCCCCAAACTGGTGGAGGATGTGGATATAGCCAGCCCCAAGAGTCTCTATCCGCAGGGCACTGCTGGAGCTTCTCTTTCTCGTCCCTCTTGGCTGCGGGATGGTCCAGCCTGTATGCCCCCAGTCTCAGTTCCTCCTTGGATCCCAGTGGTGTCTGGGAGCCCAAGGACAGAGACCACCAGCCTCCGGGTCAGCCACCTTGGCCCGGAGACCCCCACTCAGGAGCCCTGCCCCAGCGTGACTTCAGGCTGAGACCTCTCCACACCCGGGCAGAACCCCGCAGCTTCTCAGCCCAGTGTCCGCCCAGCGCCATGTGGAGGAAACTCAGTCAAATTCCTGCCTTCTGCCTCCCTGAGCCGCAGAAGACACTTGGGATCCACAACTCTGCCCAACAGGACCCACGCCTGAGAGTGAGCTACAGCCCCACATCCCCATTCTGATTTTATTGAATCTTCCTTAAAAATGTCATTTGTGGTGCTTACATAGTTTGTGTGTCAATAATTTGGACAGGGATGTCCTGTCTCTACACCTTAGCATTGGTGATCTCGGCTAGAAGACTTGAAGGCAGGGTCTGTGATCACAAGATGTCCAGCCCTGGCCAGCTAGCCAATCTAGGCATCTCTAATTTTCTGTGCTTGCTACTTGATCATACAGCATGCAGGAATGTGTTAGAGCCAGTGAGATTTCTAAAAAAAATTGTTGAAAAAATAAACAAGGGCAATTAAATGCATAACTGAGTTCAGAATTTATTATTGAAGATGCCTCACATTCAGGATTTATAAATTCATTTGATGAATTTTTACCTTAGTTTTTTAATACTATTCAAAGCACACCTATCAATTTGTATTTATATGATGTTATTTTGCATGTGTGTTGATACAGACACACTGGCTGCCTTACTCTTGAAGGATGTGTCTAATTTAGTTCATCTTTCTATCCTGACAACACTTATGAGAGTCTGGATCTTATCAGACAGTCAGTGACTGCTTGGTAAGTGGCCAAATTGACTTCATACTGAAATCAGTTGTGGAGAGAGCAACTGATACTGCGGGGTGCTCAGGGCAGTGCAGCTGTAGGACGGTGAAGGGTGTTTAGGTGCTTTCAGTGAAAAGGGTACCACGCGTGCCAGGTCTGTGACTGGCATAGCCATGGAAGATTCAATACTGGAGCTCTTCTGAACCTGAGTGGGTGGGTGAGTGGGGGAACACCCTCATAGAAGCAGGGTAAGGGAGATGGGATAGGAGGTTTCGGGGGGTGAGGGAACTGGGAAAGTGGATAACATATGAAATGTAAATAAAGAAAATATCCAATAAAAACAAGAAAGACACAGACATTTTAACTCTTGCTCTTTGGCCTGTACATCATCTAGTATTCTATGAATAAACACAGAAGCCATGCTACAACAATCAAAATAAAAGTAGCATTGGAAGATAGGAACATCTCCTCCCTTTTCCTCATCTCCCTTGCTCCCCCTCCCTTTCCTCTTTTCTTCCTTCCTTCTTTCTTATCTTTTAGAAGGGCCAAATGTGACACTGGGTGGGGCAGCAGAAGGTATCGTCTCCAGGCTTGCTGCCTTCTACCATTCTTTTATAATTTATCATCTATTTGCATTCTAGTAAAGCCACATAAAAGAGATCATGTCATCTTTAGCATTCTGCTTCGATTTTACTCTTATAGATACATCTTAGGGACCTTTCTATGTAAGTACACCATGTATTTTATTGCAATGTGACACACATACCATATTATTATTATTATTATTTTTTTTAATTTTTAAAAATTTTTTCCCTTTTTTTAATTTTATTTTTTGCTTATTCACTTTATAACCCGTCCTCAAGCTCCATCCACTGTTTGGCTCTGGATGTCTGTATCTGTCTGAGTCAGCTGCTGGTTAGAGCCTCTCAGAGGACAACTTGCCCCTGTCTGTTCTCAGGCTGGAGGTTTAGATCCTGGGAGCTCTGGTTGAATCTTTTGATACTCATTCTAAAAAGGACAAAAGCACCCTCACTTTGGTCTTCCTCCTTCTTCTTGAGTTTCATGAGGTTTATGTGTTGCATCTTAGGTATTGTGTGTTTTGGGGCTAATATCTGCTTATCAGTGAGTGCATACCATGTGTGTTCTTTTGTGATTGGGTCATCTCACTCAGGATGATATTTTCTAGCTCCATCCATTTGTCTAAGAATTTCATGAGCTCATTATTTTTAATAGCTGAGTAGTACTCCATTGTGTAAATGTACCACATTTTCTGTATCCATTCTTCTGTTGAAGGACATCTGGGTTCTTTCCAGTTTCTGGCTATTATAAATAAGGCTGCTATAAACATAGTGGAGCATGTGGCCCTGTTGCATGTTGAAATATCTTCTGGGTATATACCCAGGAGGGGTATAGCTGGGTCCTCATGTAACACTATGTTCAATTTTCTGAGGTATCGCCAGACTGCTTTCCATAGTGGTTGTACCAGCTTGCAATCCCACCAACAATGGAGGAGTGTTCCTCTTTCTCCACATCCTCGTCAACATCTGCTGTCACCTGTGTTTTGGATCTTAGCCAATCTGACTGGTGTGAGGTGGATCTCATAAAACTGCAAAGCTTCTGTAAAGCAAAGGATACGGTCAACAGGACAAAGCGGGAACCAACAGATTGGGAAAAGCTCTTCACCAACCTTACATCTGATAGAGGGCTAATATCCAAGGTATACAAAGAACTGAAGAAACTAGATTCCAGACCATCAAATAACCCTATTAAAAAATGGGGTAGAGAGTTGAACAAAGAACTCTCAACTGAGGAAACTCAAATGATTGAGAAACATCTAAAGAAGTGTTCAGCATCCCTAGTCATCAGGGAAATGCAAATGAAAACAACATTATTATATTTTTAAAGAAGATAAAGTTTATCTGGCTTATTTATATATACACCAAGGGAAGCTAAGGCAGGAACTCAGACTGGGCGGGTACCTGTGGGCAGTGGCTGATAGAGTGGCCATAGAGGACATACCATAGTATATTGAAATTGCCCCAGGTTGTTCCCTTTTTTTTGGTTGCAATCTTGAATAACATCCTGTTGAGAACTGAGGTCTCTAAGGAGCAGCTTAGGTTCAGATGACAGTAGACAATGGCATCTACAGTGGGTCCAGATGAGTAAGACTGATCATCTGGTGAAGGTGGTGTCTGTTTCTGAGGCAGCACAAGATGGCTGGCACTGGGTATCCAGGGAACACAAATGTAAGCAGTGATGAAGTCCGTCACATAACTCATTCTGGCAGAATGACACTTTTGTGTAGGTTCTGTATAAACATGGCCTTGAGGTCAGAGGCCAGAGTTTTTGTCTTTACCTTTGCGAGTCTCTGTGGTTCTTTCTGTAGGCCTGTGTGCCTACTTCCATGTGGTCTGTATGCTAGTCTACATGTGTGCCTGAGTTTACCTATGTGTGCCTAGTGCCTGAAAACATCTGCCTGGCTAGTGGTCTGATTGGCAGCCTCATCCAGAGTGAATTATCTGCATGCGACTGCCTACATCTTCAGCATCCCATGACCTTTCTTGGCATTGGATCTTGGAACTTACATGCTCCAATGAAACAATTATGCACTGCACAGATTTTTTAGCACTCAGAGAAAACATATGGAAAATACTTCAAGATATCAGTATAGGCAAGGGTTGTTTGAAAGAGCCTTAATGCAGAAAATAATTCCAAGAACCATAAAAAGTATTGCATGAAATTAAAAAGCTACTACATAGCAAAACAAATAATTGTCAGAGTGAAGAGACAGTCCATATAATGGAAAAGGCACATACTAACTGCATACAATGGACTTACAAAATAACACATACAACTGAGAGGGAATAGTGTTTGTGGTGGCAGAGACAGGAGAGAAATTGGATAGGGGGAGGAGGTACTTGACTAGTACACATTATATACATGTATAAAATTCTCAAAATAATAAAAGAAGAAAACAAATGAGAATGGGTGTTGACAAGGATGTAGAGAGAGAGCAACCCTTAGTCACTGCTGTTAGGAATGAAGTTGTAGTGCAGCTACTCCAGACATAAGTATGGATGTCCCTCAAAAGTAACTGGAGTGACTCACTTACACCAACCTTCTATATCCAGAGGGCACGGAGGTACTTGCACATCTGTGTTTCTTGCTGCGCTAGTTACAATAATCAGGAACAGGAACTAGTCCAGATGTCTATCACAGAGAAATAGATAGAGAACACAGGGTGCTTAGACAATGAGATTTCATACAGCCATAAAAAAAAAAAAAAAAAAGAAATCATGACATATTTAGGAAAATGGGTGCAACTGGAAATTATGTCCAGTAAAACCAGACTCAGAAAGCCCACACATGTTTTCTCCCATATGCAGAAGCTTGATTTAAAAGTGTTGTGTGTGTGTACGCATGTGTGTGCATAGGTTACTCAACTAGAAGGGATTATTATAGGGTAAGAAGAGATCTTAAGTGAGTAGAAAATAGGGTAATGGAAGCTGTGCAATGAGAAAGGCGATGATAGGGATAGTTGTAGGAGAATACAGACATGGCTGGTGGTCATGGGGGCTAAACGGGGAGCTGTGGGGGAGGGAAGTAAGTAAGAATAACTGTAATAACCCGGCTGCATGTAAATGCAGAGGTGAAGCCCATTTCCTTGCATGGAGCCTAAAACAAAAAGACAGCACTCTTTATAAAGGAGTATGTGTTCCTAAAAGGGAATCGATAGGCGAAAGGGGGTGATTATTTTTAGCTATGATAGGTTCTGGGAATATGCTCCTTAAAACATTTATAAGGAGTACTCCTTTTCATCCTTGCCAGAGTTGACATGAGTGTGATTGAGCTGAGGAAACTGTGGCACAGAAAGTAAAGAATTTCCATCTCAGTAAAGAGGGCCGTTGATTGACATCTGGGCTAGCATTCTTATGTTTCCCAGGAGTGACGTGATCCTGGGCAAATAAATGTCTCTTTCTGACTCTGAGCCTTCATTTAGAAAACATAGGCAATGGCAGCTTTTCTAAATTTTTAAAAAGTTGAAGAGTAAGAGAAATAACTACACACACAAACACGATAGATGAAATTCTTAAAATTGAAAATTATAGTTGAATTAGCTTTTGCTTTTCTTCATTAAATCTCTATTTAAACACATTACTTTAGAATATAAACCGTGCCCCAAAATACTGTTTGCCTAGTGAATTTGAAAATAAAAATTCAAATTTCTTCTGAAATTATACATTCAATTAAAAAAATTCAACTGGAAGGAGATGTTTTGATTTTGTATCCCTTACAAGTGGTGTCTTGGCATGCAGTCATTCACAGCTGCATTGTGATTTCTCTATCCAGTCACATAACAACAACCATTGCATTTATTGATACACTCGAGTCTTAAAAAAATGCTATATTGGCAGTACTATATCATGTGACTCAGGAAGACGTGTTCTAGTTTTTTCCCCACAGTTTTTTTGTGCTGCTGAAATTGCTTAGTTTGTAATGAGTTTGAGACAAAAATTGAAAAGAATGAAGGTATGGAAAAATGAAATATGTTTTTAATTGAAAAGAGACTATGATTGTTTTTTTCCCCAATCTAAATCAAATTAGTATGGTAGTGCTTTCAGGCAATTGGAAAGAGGAATTATTCTCTGAAAATAATGACCTCATTATATGGTCTAAAAATACAAGTTAAAAAAACTCTTTAGTTGTCTTTATGCTGCAACAAATGATTTAAAAGTGAAAATATTTTTAGAGCACATATACAGACTTAACTTTTGTCTCAAAATACTTTATAAGCAGTCAACAAGTTCTTTGTTGGAATTTCTATTTATGCTAAAGTAAAATATAAATTACCTAGAGAAGAGAGGTGAGGTTCTTTTTATAGCATACAATAAATAAATGTTTCTATTTTGATTTGTTCTCATAGAAATTTTAATAAATTATTTTTTAAATTTATAATTTGGTATAGTTTAATTTATATGGACTATAATGTTAGTTTTTATGCCATATTGCTTAGGGTTACTATTGCTGTGATCAAACACCATGACCAAAGCAATTTGGGGAGGAAAGGGTTTATTTGATTTATACTTCCATATCACTGTTCATCATCAAAAGAAGTCAGGACAGGAGCTTAAATAGGGCAGGACTCTGGATGCAGGAGCTGATGCAGAGGGCATGGAGGGTGCTGCTTACTGGCTTACTCCTCAGGGCTTGCTCAGTCTGCTTTCTTATAGAACCCAGGAACCCCAGCCCAGGGCTAGCACCACCTTGATGGGCTCGCCCTCCTCATCAGTTATTAAATAGAAAATACTTTATATGCTTACTCTTAGCTGCTCATTTTCTCAGTTGAGGTTCCTTCCTCTTCAGTGACCCTAGCTTGTTTAAGTTGATATAAAACTAGCCAGCACATTGTGCTAACACAAACACAATCCAAGTACTCAAAACAAAAAGCAAAACAGCATTCCATACATCTGATGGAAGCTGTCCTAAACGCTGTTGCTTGTGAAAGAGGCACAGCCCATCAGTGCCATCAAGAGGAGCATGTCTGGGTATTTACTGTCATCATTTACGTAAAATGCTATGCCTCAAACTCCAGTTCTCACTGACTTCTTAATAATACGAAATACCGCAAAACTCAAGCCTTAGGAACAACTATTAGTAGTCTAAACCCAGATGTTAGACACAATTACCAAGGCCTTCAGTCATTTTCCTTTTCCCATTTACTGATACATGAACCATGTAAATCATGATTCAAATGTAGCTTTTAACTCTTGGAAGTCTATCAAGATTTCAGCTCCACATTTTAGACACTGGGAAATGGACAAAGCATGCAGTAACACTTACCTATCTGTCCATGCATAGACTCAGTTATGACATCTGTCAATCTATCTGTTCATCTAACACCTACTTCTTACTAATCTACCTGCAGTACTTACACCCCTCGCCCAACAGGATTTCTTTGTGTAGCCTTGACTACACTCGAACTTAGCTCTGTAAACTAGGTTGGCCTTGAACTCACAGAGATCTGTCCACCTCTGCCTCCCCAGTGCTGGGATTAAAAGTGTATGCCACCATTGCCAGTCTTACACTCTCCTTCTGCTAAACACGAGCATGCTAGACTATTCTTTGCCATGACCAAATATCCGCAAAAATAACTTAAAGAAGGAAGGATTTTCTTAGGCTGATGTTTTCATTCTGTCCGTGACCATCTGGCTCCATTGATTTCAGACAGGTAGACAGGCAAGATGTGAAGAAAAGCCCCTAAGGAGGCGAGGGGAGGGTACAGTCCCTAAGCACAGGTGCTGAGGGACCTCTTCCTCCAGCTAGGTTTTCACAAACTCCCAGGGTGCTGCTGTTAGCTAGGGACTAAACTTTGTTAGCGTATGCTGTAGTCAAATCCCAACCACGGATGTACATGCGGTATCAACTATGCTTCTCTTCCAGTTTTTTTTTTTTTTTTTTTTTTAAACTCAGTAGATTGAATTTTCAAAGATATTTAGGATTAAACACTCAGAATCAAACCATCAATTTGCCTTTTGGCTGTTGTAATTTAGGAATATTCTTTGCTGCTTTGAGCTAAAGCTTTAGGTTCTACCCACAGGGCGCCATAGTCCGAACAAACGGCTGACTTGTGTTTCCTGCAATGCTGATCTCATTTCATAGCCCCACCATCACCTTCTGCTTCCATCTCAGCAGTCTTCCCACACTTTACGCGGGTTTGCTTAAAATATCCACTCTAAAGCGAGAAACATTTGAGAGCACGAGAATCCATAGCTGCCCACTTCCTGCTCTCTCCCTGCTTTGCTTGGTACTCTAACCTCATTCTCCACAGGCCCTAGTGGCAACCATTTTAAGAGCTGTCGTTTACACGCACGTTCTTGTGCAGGGACTATAAAGTAAATCCTAGGTAATAAGCCAGTGCTGGTAAATCAGCCTCATCGGCCTGAGTCAGATTCCTCCTGCATTCTTAGGAAAAAGAAAAAGCCCGCTCTAGCCAATTCCTCACTATCTCTCATTAGTCCCACACCGAAGAGTGAAGGACAAATGCTGTGCCAGGGAATGCAGACTCTTTAATCCATCTTGTCCATTTTATCTCCTGCTCTTCTCTCACCAAACACATTATCCAAATAAGCTTGTTCATTATTCTCTGACAGTCAAGGGCATGGTACAAGGGCCGGGCTGCCTGTTTTATTTTTGCTCTCTCACCCCTTAATGTGTTTCTTGGGTAAGTTAATTAATTTACCAATCACCTAACCAACTGTCACTACTGAAAAACAACTAGTAATAGAGTCCCCTTCACAGTGATAGTTGAAGAAGTCAAAGTGTTAGTTCATGTAGGATTATAGAGAGTTATGCATGTAGAGCCGTCAAAAATTGAGTATAGATGTATGGCTTTAAGGTATGTACATATGTATGGTTATATGTCTGTATGGCTGTGTATTAATGTTTGTGTGTAAATGTGTAAATTTATGTGTGCTTAACTTAAATGTATATATGTTGTGAGTACATGGATACATTTATTTGTGCATGTATGTGTATGTATATGTGTATATGTATGTGTACATGTGTATGTACATGTTTGTATATGTGTATATTTATGTCTGTTACATGTATATGTTTATGCTTGTGTGTTACAAATGTATGTTTATGTATGTGTAGATGTATATATTTATGTAGTTGCAGACATGTATATATTTAGGTTTGTGTATATATATGCATATGTTTCTGTATAATAAATGTGTATGTTTATGTCTGTCCACATTTGTATTCTTGTGTATGTTTCTGTGTATACTTGCGTATGTGTTTTGCATATAAATGTGTATGTTTATGTTTGTGTGTTCATTTATCTGTGTGTATATTTGTCCATGTAGATGTATATGTTTGTGTATATAATATGTGTCTATCTTTTTGTGTATGTACATGTATGTTTATGTATGTGTACATGCATATATTTAGGTTTTGTGTGAACATGTGTATTTTTATGTTTGTGTGTACATGTGCATGTTTATGTATGCATATTTTGTATATTTACATGTGTACATGTGCATATTTTTGTGTGTCTACATATGTATATTTTTGTTTGCATGTGTACATATGTTTGTCCATTCATGTGAATATTTATGTGTATGTATATGTGAAAGCTTATGTTTGGGAGTGTACATGTCTATGATTATGTGCAAATTCATTGTATATTTATGTGTAAGTACGTGTATTTATTTATGTATGCATATATGTGAATTAAGTTTGTGTGTATACATGGTTATATTTATATTTGTGTATGCATGTGTATGTTTATATGTGTATACATGTGTATATAATATGTACAAACACAATAATACATATATAATATATACATATATACACATGCAGAACACAGAAATGTAATAACACATAAACA